>JAWWMK010012799.1:0-10381 GCA_035047105.1 Galeopsomyia nigrocyanea
CCCTAGGCCCACCAACATTTGGCATGAGGCGGGACAGTGCTCCTCCGACTGCTGCTGCTTTGATGCTGGCATGCTCGTGTGTGTGTGTGTGTGTGTGTGTGTGTGTGTGTGTGTGTATGTGCGTGCGTGCTGCACGGTTTATCGAACTTGATTTTTCTTTCGATGTTCGATTCGAAAAGCGGAGAATACGATTGGAATGTACGAGAGAAAATATAATCTCAAGCTTGTTATCTTGAGCTGATATTCAATTGAACAGGATGCACTTTTTGGAGAAAAAAAAATTTGTGGCTGTGATGGTTCAGCTCCTTTCGTCTATTGTTTAGTTGTTAAAACTTATTATTGTAGTTCACGTATATTGGAAAATTTTAAATTTCAACGATTACTATCGTAAAGAAAAATATGCACAAACAATCTTATTTACAAACAACAACTCGTTTGAGTCGTTCCCAAACACTACAAAACAATTCGTGTATACGCACCAACAAAACGCTTAAACTCAATTTGAACTGGGCGACGGAATATTATTTCGCGCAGTTCCACCAGTCCCACGAGGAATTTTGTGAAATTTGCGAGATTCCCCGAGAGCGGAGAGATCCTCTCAGCGAGCGGCGGCGAAAGCCCCCTTCTCTCTCTTTCTCTTTCCCCTTACGCGAAATTCAGTTTAATCCTCGAAACGCTGAAATACGAGGCGCATTATTTTCGCTAACCTCCTCACCCACACAGGGAGGTCAGTCCTTGGCGCTCAAGGGTTTCTAATGCCATCTCCAGCACGAGAAATAAAAGACCAGATAAATATAGGGAGCAATACCAGACTCTTCTTTTTTTTCTTTTTTTTCTTTTTCTTTTGATAGACGAGTCGCTGAGTAGAAAACGAATTGTTTATCATTTATTAGAGAAAAGTGGATTGCTACCGTGGATTGCATTCTGCTGCGGTGCTTAATCTGATTACGATGGTTGGATCTTAAGTTTTCATATTGGATTATGTTGAATATTTGTAATTCCATGATTGATTTAATGTTTGTTGCTTATGTGGAATTATTTTTTATGTTTCAGGTAAGAATTTTCTTGACGATTGATGACTATAGTTGCGTAAGTTGCAATTTGGTTTTGAAATTCTTATTTTTATTTTTTTTTCTACTTGTATTAATCATTCTACAGTGAAATAGTGTGTTGCATTAATAATTCAATTTTTCGTAAATTTCCGGGAAATACGATTTGAAGGGGAAATACAACAGGTATTACACGAACATTTTGAACACATTTTAGTAAAAGCATTAGACATAATGCTTGCTATAAGCGGATCAGAGAATGGCAGAATTATAAAATGTCCATGAGTGCGTAAAATACATTTTTACATTATTACGATTCAAGATGTACTAGACATCCACCTGCTCGAATATTCTTGACAGTCTCATCGACGAGCAGTTAAAACATACATTAACTTCATTCATCATCGGATCATTTAATCCGCCGAACGGACGGAAACGGGATATAATCCTCGACTAACGAGTGTATAAAACGAGACAAAAAAACGATTCAACTGCAAGCGGTTTAATTGTATCGCAAAACTCGCGATTTTTACCATTATCGAAAGTTAAAAAAAAAGTTAGCCGTTCGCTGCGCCGTGTCGCACAGAAAGTCTCCTGTTGCTCACTATGCGCTCGCGCGCGCGCCTGCACGTCCAAACTTTTGGCCATTGATTAAGCGACTGTAAATAGGTTGCTCCGGATCGAAGTTTTCGTATAGAGAGTTTTTTTGTGCTCTTTTGGTTCGTCGAGCGATCGGATTAACGCTCAGTAATTTATGGCCTTTCATCGCGAGCCGCTTCAATCAAAAAAACTGTCTCCTTTTGGGGGCGCATTCGTTTTACGTTCGGTGGTGATTGATGCCGCGTTAAGCTTGATTTGACAGGACTTCGAGCGAATGGCTGTGTATATACGTTGCGTTCGTTAACGCGATGTAGCTTTTATTTTTATTTTTTATTTGGCATGTTTCGTGCGATCCTACACTGTCAATAACAAAATCTGAAATGAAACACTGACAGGTTAGACGAGCTTTGATGGCTTTTGTTTCTGGATGAAATTCAATATTTCAATTGAAATTTCATACGTAGGTCGTGTCCGTTATTATTGAAATTATCTTGTCAATGTCAATCATTTTTCATTCACATTGATCTTGTTAATTTTGTGAAATTGATGTGTATAGTGAATTACGGGCAAATTAAAAAAAGAGGCTCAAATATTATGTAGTAAATGTTAAAAAATCTATTGATGATCTAAAAATTTACATATTAATTTAATTTTCCAAAAAATTAGCCGCAAATCTATATTCCATTTTTATGCAGTCCCATCTCAGAAAACTAAAAGAATGATCTCTTCAAAATAACGAAAAGGGTACATATCTATTTTCTATTTGACTTCCAGTTTATTAAAATTGATTGATGATTGAAGAAAGCCAGCTTAAGAACGAATAGAGTGGCGACACGCATGTCGTTCAGGAAGTATGTTTCCAGACGTCCATCTGATATCTTTGCACTAATTTATGAAGTGAAAATTGGTACAATTTGCATGATTTTAGCTTTTCTTAAGATATCATTAACTCATGTTTGAGAAGGGCGCGGCTTATGCATTTCCAAAATGATCGTCAACAATTATTATATTTCTAGTTACATGCAGCCATACATTTTTTACTTTATTTTAGTAATGAATTTATAAATTTTTTTCATTATTTATTATTTTCAAAACGATAATCGAGTGGATCACTTTTACTGATTGTAGATTGACGAAAAAGAAAAATAATTCTACCACGCGTACTTTCCAAATGACCAAGTTGTTTGTACAAAATTTAGTAGATGCTCCATTTATATGGAAATCCAAGGTCGACTCAAGTGAAATAGGGCAATCTTATACTCTGATAAACAGACAAACACACATAAATACGAGTGCGTATAACCAACCCCTGAGCGTTTCGTAAAAATATCGTGAATCTCCAAATGGCGCATGAAATGTGACGAAACGACGAAGAGTGTCAAAGTTTCATTTTGAAAAGTGAATGCCAATACAGTACGCGTATTGCGTAAACAATTATCCGCGAGCGCATCGAGGGGAAAAAAAAGCTCGTAGTATAGGCGAGGTCAAAAAGTCAAAAATCACAAACTACAAAATGGGCATATACATACATACATACATACATACATACATACATACACACAGACACACATTGCGAATGGGAATAGGACGCATAACGAAGTTGGGCAAACAAAACGGATTACGGGCCATTAACGTGCAGGCGAATTGCGCTTGTCGATGTCAGGCACAGCCTCTAATGGAGCTATTGGATTTCGAATTACCAGACAATCAGTTAATTAAATATAACGTTACGCTGGAGAGTGTGGGAGAGAGAGAGAGAGGGTGGGGGGGGGGGTATATAGAGGATATGGGTATTCGGTTGACTGGCCATTTCGCGATCAATTGCCGCTTTGGCGGCTGGGATTTAGTTATGGTCGGCAAAAACCATTACTCTAATTCGTGAAACGAGAGATTCAGTTGGATTCTACCCCGCAACCCTCTTCTATCGTTCTTTTTTCTTTGGCTTTTGAAGTAATGAGAAGTGATAAATCGTTTGTGAATTTGATTGAACTACTGGTCAGCGATTATTCGAGCTACGAAACAGTTAATTATTTGCTCTATTGGTAATACGATTTGAAAGAGAATTTCCATTAGCATTGTAATTAATCTATCACTGTTTGCATTTAAGTTTCAGAGCTGATTAGCTTATAATTGTATATTTATCTATACGTGCCTCTATCTCGAACTGAAATAATAGAAAACGTTTTTTTTTAATTCTATTAGAGATATCCATAATGAACTTTTACGGTGCAGGTATCACTCGATTGGCAAATATATAATGGAAGTTTGAAACTCTGGGACAAACGATCTGGAAATTTTAATTAAAACGCAGCGAAACGGCCAAATAGAGGTGTGTGTATTCAAAAACGATAATGAAACCTGTCAATCTAGTTCAAAACGAGCGAGCACTGGTTTCACAGTAAGAGCAGTCGGCTTTTCGGGCTTCTCGTTAATAGTTGATTTCAATCATATCCAGCTTCGTGGAAACTCAAATTTTGGAGCCGAAGTCAGGTGCTAATAATGGTACTATATTTCAGGAAATTACGGCCAAGCAGATTGAAGTTTAAATTGAACCGATACTTCATTAACTTGTGCTAATTTCATTTCAGTTAATTCTACTTGTCAATCTCTATTTTTTGAGTGAAAGCTCAATACAAAAAATATTACTTTTTTTTAAGTTCTTTTTTGCTCAATTTAAGTAACTTTAGTTTTTTTTTTGTGAGCGATCGGTTACTCTATTTAAACGAAAAATTTGTGTGATTATTTCATTGCAAAAAACATTCTTAAATTAAGAAGATATGTTCTTAAAATAAGTATGCAGTGAATTTAAGAACACGATGTTTTTCAATCAAGCATCTGGAAAATTGATCTAATAATAAATAAGTTTTATTCCTTATGTGAAGAAAAGTTTGATGAAAAAAGATTGATATCCTAATAATTGCAAATAATCACGAGAAAGCCATGAAAGTTAATAAATTTGCTGCATACTTAAAATAAGAACTATTTTTTTGTAGTGACTTAAATTGAGAAAAACTTATTTTTGTGTTACTTAACTGTCACTAGAAAATGAAAAAGATTCTCGCTTTAATAAGAAATACGATAAACGTAATAATGATCAAAACAGCATTCTCTCGTTTGTCAAAAATTATTGCATTCCTTCGTGTAATAAATACGTGTAATAACTGACAAACGAAATGATACACGCTAAACCTGAGATTAAAGTAAACTCAATACAAGCAATTAGAAACTCCAGCGACATCTACACAACTGCGTATAATAACGGTAATGAACAGAAACCCGTGAGGAAAATATAACCTGAAATTTGAAGCGTGAAATTCACGGCCCCGTTCCGAAGCAGAATGCAAATCCAGTTTGACGCACCAAATCATTAGAGCGGTGGTCGATGGTGGAGGTATATCGCGAGCGAGTTGTCTGTGAAATCTCGCGGATAAACAAGCGGAACAATTTGTTCGTAATAACGCTCTCGCGATAATTATGCTTGGGGAGGGTGGAAAGGTTTGCATAATTACTTCCTCTAATGGCTTCGGGGAGGTCGCGGACGATCGACAATATGCCTTCGTTATAACGATTAACCAGAGTCAGATTTCAAAACTTTGGAGAAAAAAAAGAGCAGCGCTTGGGGAATAATCAACACGCTCGTGTGTGTATACCTCTCGGTTAAGCGGTAAATTGACGCGTGAAAACTTTCTCGTTGGGGCGATGCTATTGAAAAAAAAGTATTAGTGGATACAGTCTCGTTCCCTCGTGAGCGCTTGGATAAAGAGGTGAGGTTTTACCGGATCACGAGGTGTGAGCTAAACTTTTTTTTTAGGAAAAGTTTGATGCTCATGTTTTTGGTGATCCGCTCGGGTTTGTAATGCTAATATGATTAACCATTGGGACTTTTCTCTGGATTATAAAAAAAACTATTATTTCAATTATTATTATTATTATTATTATTATTATTATTATTATTATTATTATTATTGTTATGGTACAATCGATCGCAATAAAATAAAATGAAAAACTTCCGTTTTATACGAAACCTAAAAGTACATCAGTTGTTAGAGAATTTAAAAGTTAAAGAATTATCATATTCCAGCTCGCGCTGCATCAACATTTTATAAACCGCAATTCGCAGTGAAATTGCGTTACACAACTTAACTTGTTTAAGCTGGCGTATAATATCTGCAATTTTTGCTGAAAACTCGGTAATTAATAATACGCTCTACTAACTCCCACATATTTTTTCGTAAAAATCGACCAACAAAGCGGGAAATTCGTTTTACGATCTCCAAAACCGAGCCAAAGCTTCGTCGTGGGAAGCATTTGGCAGCAAATGCTAAAAGTGTATTTCGTGCTCTCCTTTTTTTTTTGCGAGAAAAACGTTCGAACGCGCGGTTTCGGATAAAACAAAATCTATTGAAAGGTTTACCGACGTGAATTTGAAGTAAAATTGTTGATTTTATGAAATCACGTACTTAACAGTTTGTGAAATAAAAAAAAACTATTCTAAATTGTGAAATCAACAAAGTCACTTAATTATACTGCTCTTCATGATTAGCAATTTCCACATCATCCAGTTAATGAACTATAAGAATAAAATTATCCGAAAAATTTTTTTCCAGCAGAGTCCATATTCATGAAAATTCTCCAAATGTAATCAGCTGGGTTTTATCAGAAAAAATCACAATTATCCTATCGGAGTGGTCTGCAGCCTGCGCTTAATGAACTCATTTGAATGCGGAGTAACGTTCCGCGACAAAGAAAAAAAGCCTACGACCCTACGCACGATTCTCGTCCGTATGCTTCGATTCACATCCCTTGTAATTCGATAAAACTAGCAATAAATTTATTCATCTCCGCTATTTTAAATATCAAAATTTTGCTAACTAGCTGAGTAGTAAAAATTCATCTAATTGTTTGAATAACATTCAGCGTTGTTTTCAACATAAATTACGAAAATTTCGAGTACAACTATACCCTTGGGATGATGAAACGAGTCGATATTTAATCAAGCAAACGTCTTACGAGGGCTAAAATTTACGACCTAATTAAGTCGGTTCGCGCGTTCTTCTCTTCAACGACAATGCTCAGCAAAGTATAAGGAAATAGGGGGTCCGTGTTCGCGAATGCTATTATGTTGCAGCTTAGATTCAGTAATTTGTAATGGTAATAATGAAGAGTAAGGAGGAAGGGGAGTGGAAGGAGAGGCCACTTTTAGGTCGTGCTTTATTAAACTCTTGTGTATACCTCAGCGTTCGGCAGGCATGACAACCTATTTAATCGCGCACGACGACGAAATTATCTCGTGTTGTTTTGCTCGTTGTGAGTTTCCGAAAACCTATTTAAAGACTTTGTTCATTCCAAATCTCATTTGAAAGGAAGAAATTTGACGAATAAAGAAACAAATTTTGAAGAAACTTATTGTATAACTTTTATTTCAGCGAACATCGAAAGTTTCTTAATTAATAAAAAAAGTTCGTGGGAAAGCCAGATCGTAAAATATACTTACATATTTCGCTAAACTTCCAATTACATTATCACATTACACGGTAAGACCTTCACCACCAAAAATTTCCACACCCTCGGTAAAATAACTTCGGAACAAAAAAAAAGCTCAACATACTTTGCATAATCCTAAAATCCACATTCCATCGACAAGATCGGCTGAAATTGAAATACCACAGAAGAGAGAGAGAGAGAGAGCGAGAGAAAGAAAAAAAAACGAGCGAGTGAGAGAGAGATAGAAGTAGTCGTTCGATGCGCGCACATTTTCTCGCATGAGATATCTCCAAAGCGATGACGTCTCTCTGTAAGCTCGCGCAGCCATAAAGCGAAACGATCGTCGTGGCTCTTCTCTCCCTTCCTCTTCGCCCGTTATATCACACGAAACGAGCGCAGCAACTCCACCCAAAGTTATATCACTTGGTTTTTTTTTTCCGCGTTAGTTAAATCTCAATTTCATTTCGGAAAAAAAAGTATCAATTGAACATTTCCAAAAAAAAAAAAGAGAGAAATGTAAAATCGTTTGACAAACCGACTAATTCTCAGGAAAGAGAGGGAGGAAGGGCGTGAGATGTTGGTAGGTTTACTGCCTCGTAGGGCTGATTTATGCATGTAGCCTCGTCTCTCTAGCGCCTTGTTTGCCTCTCTCCCCTTTGATCGGGCCACGTTGGCAACGAGTTATTGCGGTTTCCCGGCGTTTGACTTTCGGGCGGGGGTGCTTCTCTTGATATTTATGGGCGTTTTCACGAGACGATGAGTCTTGGAATATTCAAGGTTATTTTTGCTGCCACGCTGCAAAATGATTGATGCTCTTTAAGAGGGATATTCTTCTGGTTTTATTTTTTAAATTTTGATTTTTTTGTGACGAATATGCTAGTCGCGTTGCGTTGCACTTGTATCTTTGCTATACACAGAGGGTCGATGTATCTTTTAATGGTATTTACAGTGGATGATTCATGATATGTAAATTTACGTTTATCCGTAACTATTTTTGATTTATACTCTTTGAAACGAATAATTTTTTGCTCACTCAGGGGTATTATAATCGAATTTCCCATTTTTCCAAGTCATTGATAGTCATCGAACGTTTTGGTTTCCATTAGATAAGCGTATTAATAAGCTCTCGAAACGGAAATGGAACGCAGACGTGTTTAGACTATTGATTATACAATATCGATCCAATTTACCGCTTTAATAGATAATTATTCGTGAATCATGTCGGCTTCGATAACAATTTCAGTTCAGAGTAACCGTAATTTGAAAAATAAGCAATTGCGATCAAGTCATCATCATCCCTTAATTTACCATTAAAAAATCGAACGAAGAAAGAAAAAACGCCCTTTTTCCCTGTTATATAACAATACTAAGAATCAACGAGAAGAAAAGAAAGGCAATAAACAACGACAGCTCGGCAGGATATCGGCCACAAGGCGCGCCACGCAGTAGTAGTAACTGGCCGCAATACGTCGGGAGCGTAGTGGCGGTAGCTCCCTCATCTTTATTTCCACAAATAAACCATTGCCGGATCGAGCCATACCCCGTATATTTCATATAAAAAGAAGAGTAAGAGAGAGAGAGAGAGAGAGAGAGAGAGAGAGAGAGAGTGTGTCCCGAGAAATCCCCGGCGATATCTTCAGCGGCGCGTGCAAGGAAAATGGAGACGTATACTTTGCGCGTCGCGCGCATATAAATCCGACACGCGCGCGCGGCGAAAATTCTCTCTACCGCCGCGGTGCGGCGAACGCTGATAAAGGATTCACAATGGCTAATGGGATATGATCGATATTCGAATAATGCATTTTTATCGTTGGCTCCTCTTTTTCTCTTTCTTTCACTCAGAATAAATAAAAAGTCCTCTTGCTATAAGAGGATAATTCTTTTGAGCCAATCATCTTGTAGCAAAAGGAATTCTTCGTATACCAAGAGGATTTTTTTTTTGCAACAAGAAGATGAAATATCCTCTTGCCACAATAATTGACAAAAATATTCGTTTTATTTGCTAGTAGTTAACGAGCAATCAAAACTTTTAAAGTTTATAAAAATGTTTTGTTGCTCGATTTATAAAAGACAGAGCTTCTTGAAGCCAATGAATTTAATTTATCATTCACTCAAAATAGAGGCTTTAAAGAATTTAAAGTTGAAAAAATCCTTTTGATACAAAAACATTTCTCTTGTAACAAGAATATTTTACTCTTGTTACAAAAGGAAATAATTTTGCAGCTATTCTAAGTGGAAAACCTTCTTATAACAAGAGGATTCCTCTTGTACCAAGAATTTTTTTTTTCAGCGTTATAAATTTGTTTATGGCTTCACAAACTCGCAAGCATTTTCGATTGTACTCAAGATCGCTGTCAAAGATCATTTTCAGGCAAAATTCTTTTCATAAACATCTCGTTACTACCATGATTTCAATTTGATTGAAACTTATCAGTCAAATAAAAAAGAAATATTTGAAAAAATAATATCTCTTAATTCTAGAGATGAAAATGGATCCGATATCTTTTGAAAAATAAATGCTCAATTTATTACAACAAGATGAAATCTTCTTGCAGCAAAAGGATTTTCCTCTTGTTACAAGAGGATTTTCTCTTGCAACAAGATTATTTTACCAAGAAGATTTCCTCTCGGGTGTTATTGAGAGAGGAAAATCTTGCTACAAGAGGATTTTTTTCTGTGTATTCTTTTCTTTTTTTTTTTAAATAATTGTGCGGTTAGAGATATTATATATTCTGTTATATCACGAAGCGAAGCTGTAGAATAATCTGCGCGGATACATTTGGGAGAATAAAATGCAAGTTGATTTGGCCACGGTAACGAGCGATATAGGCAATCTTTTTCCTCTCGAGATGAGTTTTCGTTCGTCGAACGAAACGGAGTTCGTCGATATTACGTCAATACGCTCGTGCCAATTCTATATATTACGCGAATCCCCAGATTTTTCCTTTTACTTTGATGTTTACTTCGCGCTGATTAAACGGATTTGTATTTCCGCGAAAAGTTTTTGACTTTTGATTATTTTAGTTTCGCGATAATATATGTCTGTGAAATACGTTGATACAGCAATGATATTTACAAAATGTATTTTATATATACCGCTCGATACTTGATTGATTGGATTCGATAAAAGTGTGTTGAACACGGCAGTTTTTCACGCTGAACGTGATAAATCCATGAAACTCGTGTGTAGCTTTGGGGGGGGGGGGGGGGGGGGGGGGGGGGGGGGGGGGGGGGGGGGGGGGGGGGGG
>JAWWMK010012810.1:0-22898 GCA_035047105.1 Galeopsomyia nigrocyanea
TTGAATGAGGTCGACGACTTGCTTGTCTAAAACACTAAATGGCTGCTGGAAAACGGATTTCGCGTTCGGGGATAATTGAAATCGATGGAACTTCCATTATTTGGTAGTATAAACATAATGTCTTAGTTTAGCACTGCCAAATCGCGAACATATCAAAACCCATGATAGTCCCATATTGGTTATAGTCCCATATTGGGTTCACCTACCTTAAGTGAGAAAAAAAACCGTTACAACTCGTGGCGGCTGTATATTGTCATTTCCGGCTTTCACACTTTTCCCTTTGGCCCTGACAAAAACTGACTATACATGTTGTGATGTATGGTTTTATGGAAAGCAGATCGCAAGCCGCCCACATCGTGTCGTGCCTACACGCAGCATCATCAACGTTCGAAAAGCCAGTTGGGAACACGTGACAAATGGAGCGAGCGAGAATAGTGACACGCGAGCGCAGATGGTTCCCAAGTCCTCTGCGAATCTTGCGAAGGGTGCTCATGCGTAGGGTTAAAAATGGAAGGACAGCGCGCGATTCGAGATCTTATACATACTGCACTATTTTTGGGCCGCTCGACTGCAGCAGCAGCAGCAGCAGGGCAGATGAGCAAACAGCCGCGGTGCATTTCCGCGCGCGACCTGCACTTTATCAGGCAAGGCGCAGTATGTTTGCACTCTCTCTCTGCACTCGGGATTTTGGGGAAGCGCCTGCTGTTTGCTTTCCGGTTTGCCGCATTTTAGTGCACGCTATTTACCTGTGTATGTACGTGACTCGATGTCGTTGGAGCGCATCAAGCTGTGTGCGACGCGCCGCTTTTAAAATCCATGAAGATGTCTCTACTCGGCGCGGTGCTAGCTTAATTGACATTTCTCGAGAGGTGGGACTATGTACCTTCTGTGAGGGCCATAGGCGGACAGATGTCAAAACGTAATTACCGAATCATTATTGTCGCTCGATGTTAATGGATTTTTAAACGTTTTTAAATATCCCTTCGATGGCTATCGATGCTGGATGAAGTGTTATCTCGTGCACGCCGTTTATCTATATATGTGTTGATTCTGATTGCGAAGAAAATGAAGAAAAGACTGGAAAAGCGCAACTTGAAAGATAAGAAGCCGAGAGTATGAGTCCGTCTTGTTTCATGCGGCTAAGAGGAACAATAACCTCTCTCTCTCTCACGAAATTCCCAAGTGCGTCAAGCTCCCTCTCGGCTCGTTGTTGTATAGTCTGCAAGTGGCCAGGTGCAAAAACTCGCTCTCGCATTGCTCTTTTCGCAAACCTACTCTCTCTTGGCTCATTTTCTCTTTGTTCTTTTCGTTCCATGCCAACAGCCCTCTTCTCACAGTTGTTTCGCCTTCGTTCAATCGTCAATGTAGCTTCTAATGTATCCCGCAGATTTACGTACATGTAATTATCGCCTCTGAAACCACTCGTACTCTCTTTTTTCGTCAATTTGCAGTTTAATTGTATTTTATTCTTCTCTTCATGGGAAAGTTTCGAGCATCAAATTCAATCCGAAATTTCATTAATACAAAAAACAAGATTTCGAGAAAAAACCGTTATAGCTAGGGTGTATATCGAGTGCATTAATTATCAATATCCCCTTACAAAGCTGCAGTCTTTTTTTTTTTATTACTCGTGGGCAGCCGTCAGCCGATAATTGCCTACTCATTTTTCCGGAACGCTTGAAAAAAACAAACGCCCCCAAAAATCCAGCGCACGAGTGAGAGAGAAATAGGAAATTGTGCGGTGGTCTCCGCGAGCCGGAAATCGGGTCGCTCTCTGCATTGTCGATTTACTCCTTTTCTGCCCCCTATTCGCGGCGGCGTGGCAGTGGCAAGGGGGCGGCGGACACCTGCGACCCTCTGCTCTCATTATTCGACTCAGTCCATGGAAAATTATTGTGGTAATCGTCTTCTTCGGTTTCGAAGCTTTGCTTGTGGCCTGTGTGTAATAGGCTCCTCGCCTGATTTATCCCTTGCACAAACATACGGCGTGCAACCGCCGCAGGTTGAGGATATAGATTATTAATGTTGAATTTTCACTATTAATTGAACCGAGCCTCGGTTGTAGGACGTGCTATTTGGTAAATATATTGCATGAAATTTGTTAGTTTTTATATGTAAAGTTGAATATATTTGTAATGGTTATTTATGTCTTTTTTTAATAGTTTGAAAAGGTCGGCAGGTGATTGCTGACGAAACGTCGCCAAAAATATTTGCTAATTGTTTTTTTTTTATCATCTGAAGAACCTTGCCCTTTCAGATTGATAAGTCGATTCTCCAATCAATGCAATTCAATAAATAGCTACTGTTGCTTGCTTGTATTGTTCAACAACAGTGACGATTGTCGTTGTTGTAAAACATGGCTTCACAACACGCTGCACGTATAATCAGACGAGCTCGTGACAGTTTTGCAGCAACCGGGACAATTCGAAATCGAAGGAAGTGCGCGCACCGCGTAAGACTCGACGAACCCCCAGCAGAGTGAATCCTGTGCAACCTTTCGTCAGTTGGTATTACGATATACAGACACAAAAGCCTCGCGCGTTCCGCTTGGCGAACAGCCGGAAGCTCGCAGTGGGTCTCTCTCTGTCTCACGCAGACCATGTATAGTATAGGTAGAGTGCACTTATTTCAACGATAAAGGTGCGTAAGGATATACGTGTACAAGGTACCCCACGCGGGACGGATGCGCCTAACGGACACCAAGTGCCAGCAGCTTGCGTGCGAACCTATCATTGCATTAAACCAACACGTAACATATCGAATCAACCAATCAACCTGCGCCCCGCGCTATGAGACGGTGTTTCAAGTTATGTTGGATCATATTGGGTCTGATTAATGCGGCTTCTTCAAAAACTTTCATAGAAACGGTTATTTATAGTAAGATTGTCGATTACAAGCGATGGCTTAAAAACCTCAATTTATGTAGAGGGTCGAGCGAGCAAAGCTTGACTTTTTATAAATGCATGCAGGTGTTGACGTGATTAATTAATTCCATGAAATTCCGCGGTATAATTGAAAATCCCTTTCCGACACTGCGCGTAACGGAACACCACTGCACGAGTCGAGGTTGGTGCGCGCGGTTACTATATGTAGATAATTACTGCAGTATAGGCTCAAGGGCGCCATGAGTGTGCAGGCATAGTTAATGAGACGCAATCTATGCGCAACTGCAGAAGTGTGCATGAGCAGTGCTACTCGAGCGAGGAAACATCGAAGCCTGGGAAACGCAATCACGGGGCGCGATCGCCAACAGCGATCGTTATGCTTTTTGGCCATGAGCACGCCGCGCACCTGCTCTCTCTCTCTCTCATTTATATATATATATATATATGCCCGCATGCTTCGCTCTTTCCTTTCTCACTCAAGGCTCTTTTCCGTAACCGCCAAATTTACCCCCATACGAGAAGAAAGAACAACAAGAAAAGAGGGGAGAGTCCGATAGAGCTTCTAGATATAATTTACGCACATTTTCCGCCCTCGACTGTTGCTCGAGTAAGGTGCACTGCTTACACCCCTTTCGGGGCCTGCACTCATACCTACCCGAGTTATTATATTCGCCAAAAGCCCTATAAGCACCTTCGCTTATTATACTCGTAACGCCGCAGTCTCATTACCTTTTTATGTTGCTGCTTGCTCGCGTTGCTACGACTAAATTGACGGGCGTTTTTTTTAACGACTTGAAAAAATTGTGCTCTTCACGTGGCGCTCACTCACTTGTTCATTATTGCCCTTCAGTAATTATTGTATTCGTGTGAGAAAAATAACTTTCAACGATCGATAAATTCCAATTATCGTATACGAGTTGGATAAATATGTGACGATGATCAGCTTGTTGAATTTAACGTGCTGCTCTTTGCATGCTCATCAAGTATGAAGATTAACGTGAATCACAAGCATATCCGTCACAATAGGTATAGCATTTGTTGTCGAGAATCCAAGTGCCAAAAAGAAAATGTCGGAAACAAAGTGTATCGATTTCTATATTATCAAATGCTAATGTACATACGATTGATCAAAGCCAGTACTACATAACTGTCCAATGACACTTATGCATCACTTATTGCAATGTCGTATTTTCAATTTTATGCCAATAATGCACCGCAGAGGACTAAATCTAGCTGCAATACTGTCCTTGAAATCGAAGCGACAGCTATACGCAATAATAGCTTTTAACGCCAGCATTGTTTCGCTTGAAATTTATAACAAGCTATATATAAACTTCCAAAGAACAACACGAGGCAGTTGACTACTGGCAAGGAACTTTTTTGACTGCTGACAAAGACGCACAAAAGCATCTCGATAAGATCTGACCATTTCGTAGGTCTGGCGCGGAAAATTTTGGAAACAAATTTAAGCGTGAAACACGTCAGAAACCCTTCGCCGTGTTTGCCTGCCTGCGCGTCACCTCCCCACTGTGCCAAGTCAGAAAGTTTGTAAGCCGCATCATTGCTACCGCGTAACAGACGCCGATACTCTCTCAGACTTGCATAATCTCTGATTCGAACTTTTTTTTTGCAACATACTAACATTTTTATTATTATTGCAATTGCGTTTGCATCGATAAATACTTTGAGCGATGATCGTATTATAAATTAACATATAAACACACAGTTCAAAATTTCTACGCCTAGCCATGGAATTGTCCCAACGGACTGTTGTTCTCGGGCTGCACGTGGCCATAAGATAGTCACAAGAAGTGGCTTGAAAATCGATTCGGCGCGCATGCACGCTGCGTTTCGTTTGTACACGCGTTCTTTCAAATGTTTCTATACATGCACATGATTGTCTCTGCGGAAAGCGCGCGCTTTCTTCGTTACCATTCCCCACCTCAAACACTGACCACACATTTATATACAGATAAAGAGATATCGGAAGAAAGAGGAAGATGCCAGGCTCGCCGCCGTTCGAATCTTACATAAAGAACTTTTTCGTTGCATTTTGAGAGCTTTGTTGTTTGCTGAAAATCCGGAATCAATAAATACTCTAGAGTCTGGGGAGAAAGAAAATATAGGTGCTGATGTGGGTAAAAGTACAATGAGAGTGTGAAAAAAAAGAGAGAGAAAAGCCAATGGGGAAAGCGACAATGGTTGTGACTTCTAGGTCACACTTGTCTTCTCGTATGAACATAAATTACATACGCGCAACTGCAACATATTCTTTATTTTCGCTTTTATCGGTGGATTTCTGTGGTTCGAACTATCCACCTATATCCTTCTCTATTCTTTCGTTTTCAAATTTATTTCAAAAAACAAACCTTTTCGCTCGCATATGAACGCGTTACGTTAAATTATAATTCGTTAAATAAAATTTGTAAGGATTTTCGCACTGTGTTTTAAACGTAATTTATAAAATTTGAATAATAAAAATATTTTGAATTGCAACATTTACACTCAATTTTAATTAGTTTCATAGGCGTTTTCATGTAATAAACTTTTTCCAATAATTTCAAAACTTTCATACAGCCGAGACTAATCCAAGTGTGAGGTCGTGTAATAAGATTTCCGGACGATATGGTGTTTAGTGTGAATAAAAGAAATTTGCTCAGATCTTTAGGAAAATTTGATTAGCCAATTCTGGGTGTAATGGGTAGCGCATAAGTACAGCATCGGTTTTCCCCGTCTACGTCTCCGAATCTTGCCGGCACTTGGCGCGCGGGCTGATGCCAAATCCGTTGGCCGAAGCCCGCGCGTTTTCCAGCGCGCATCCTCGCCGCGCGCCAATGGTATTCAAAATCGCTGAGGAGTGGGGCCAGTCAGGCAGCCGGCACTGCAGCGGCCGAGTGGAGTGGCAGGGGCGGCTGCTGGCTATGGCTGGCTATATGGCGCTGCACTCGCCTCAACTCGCCTCGCCTCGCTGAACGGGAGGACACCTCGTGTGCGCGCGTCTGCTGCTGCTCGATGCCACCGGCTCGCATAGGCACTCGGCACTGCTCGGTACTCCAGGTGGCTCAGAAGCTGCCCGAACTCTCGCCAGTAAACGCCAACAGTCCTCTTTTACCTCTCGTGTCTTCAGCTGACACTTTCGCGATACCGTGTCGTTAACTTGCAGTCTCAAGTGTGTCGTCGTTCGTACAGCATTTTCGACGAAACGGACCAAGCGGCGTTTCGAGTTCAAATCGTTCGAACGACGATTTGAAAAAGTACGTTAGAGCAGAGAACGCGTGTGGTGTTGCGCGCGCGCTCGCGGCCTTTTTGAATATTAGCAGCGGAGCAGAAGCAAGCCCAAGCGAGTCAAGATGATTCTACTGCCATCGCAAATGTATCGCGAGTTCCATCTGAGCATCGTCATCGCCAAGAAGATGCGCATGAAGATGAAGACGCGCGTGCCTCGTAACCTTTTCGGGGCGCCCGAGCGCAAGGACACCGTGCAACTGCTTCAAGACACCCTCGACCAGGAGAGAGCACGTTTCCAGAAACGCTGGTCCGTCGACCCACTCGCCGAAGACGACGACAAGGAGAACGGGCCACGTTGCAACCCCAAAGTCACGGCGAAGAAGCGATCCAGTCCTTACGCCAAGCAGACAAGCATACACGGTAAGTTCTTGCCCCTTTTTTACTCTTCGTTCATCGCATGCCCTCTTTGTACGCCATTTTTTATTAACGCACACGCAGCTCCGACGTTTTGCTGACCTTACTTCCTCTCGATCTTTTGCTTCTGACTTTCACTTGCTTTCGGTTGATTTTGCTCGATGAACTCATTTTTCGCAGCAATTTCGTCATTCACTTACATTGAATGCGCTTATTCGGATTTTTTTTTCTCTCGGAAAGTAAATTCAAGTACCACAATTCACTGTCAGTTTTTTATGCATATTCTCGAGGATTGCATCATTTTTTGTCTATCATTATTCTGTATTGAGTTTTGTTCATCTACGTAATTGACAAATTTCTACAAAATAAAAAATGTTCGCACCTTCGCATTTCGTTATGAAATAATTAACAGAAAGCCCGCGCGCGGCAAGATAGAAGAAACACGTGACTCAACTCCTTCAGAGGCTGCATAAACGCGGGTATCACTATTACATACAGTGAATCGACGAATGGCGTATGTGCATCGTGGCGCACGTGGTATTCAGAGTTCGCTCCATGGTCTTGAAGCACGACGGTTGTCGACTAAATAACTTTGATGGAGATCATGTTTTTCTCATCATTTCAATAGAATTCTTTGGCCTCATATTTTTTCCGAATGTTCATTCCGGTTTGGCTTTTTCTTTTTGGAGCGGCATCCGCCACTTGAGCGGTATGTTTTGTTTACGCAATGCTGAGTTGTACAGTTTATCTTTCGCCGCATATTGTTTTGTCAGATATTACAATGACTGCGACCCTGACAGCGATATTGACAAAAAAAAAATGTATTTTGCGTGAATGCAAGCATTAATGGCGTGAATTCTGAAACAAGCGAAAAGCGTATAATGAGTAATAAGAGCATCTCGAAGTGTCTCGAAGAGCATGGGTAGATAGATATAGGATAGAGTGTCGTCAGCGTGTATATGGCGCGTCATGCACGGCCGGAGGGTAGGGGAAGGTAGATGAGATTTTGGCGGGAAAGACGCGGCAACGGTTAGACTAGTTCAGCGGGCGAGTATTTTGCAGGGGCTAGCGAGCCTCATGCGACATCATCATGGTTGCCACGGAAACCTGTTCCTCACTCGCGGTTTGCTCTTTTTTTGTGCCTCTTCGTCTATTCCTGCGCGCACCTGTATTTTCTAGTCCACTCTCGTTCGGAGCCGAGAGATCGACCTTTTTTTCCCTTTTTTATTATTTTTGTTAGCTCTGCAGTCGAGACGAAGGAGATTGGGGAAGCGTGTTCTGGCTTCTTGTCTTACGCGCGCGCGTGCGTCGAAGCTTAGCTGTTTATAAGATTATCGAGGAAGACGCAGGGAATATTTCGAAATTTCTCGTTGAAATATTTCAGAACCCAAATGCTATTCCTATGCGAAGAATTTTTCACTTCAGACGTCGCACATTTTTCAATTCAGACGTCGAGTAAAAAATAGAAATTATTTGATTGTATTTTGAAAATGTTTTCGGAACCAGGGATAAAGTGATTTGAATTAAAAAAGAAAATACTCTGATGTAGAGTGTATTGGCAACATTGTAGCCGAAGCATCGCTGCTTCGCATGTTTCGGTGCGCGTGCGTAATTGGGAAGGCAAGATGTTCTTATACAGTTGCTTAGCGGAAAGAGAACAATGTCGCTATTGTGTCTATTGTCTAATCAATTGACTAGAACCAGGATATTAGGGTGACTCGAGGAACTTTGGAGTTCTCGTTCTTGTAGCGAACTACTTGTGTAATATACATAAGGCCTTTTGTGCGTTTCAATTTCGCGAGCGCGCGGTCCAGATTGTTCGACTGCGAGAGAGAGAGAGAGAGAGAGAGAGAGAATCGAATCAATTATGTTGCAGCCAAACTGGAAATAATTAAGTCGAATCGCTGCGGTTGCAAAAAAGCAAAAATAAAACGTAACCACCGAATATCCGGAGAAGCATGTTCTTCGGGAGGATGTTTCTTCGGGCGAGAATTAGTCATCGGGCGAGTGTGTACCTGTTTAGACGACGCAGTCAAATCTTTTTATTTTTGGAATGTCTTTCTTTTCGGGACGTGCACGTCCGGCAAACCTCAACGTAGTATATATACATACATATACTTGATCTGCGAGAGCTCGTGTCTACTACTGAGTCACGAGGAGAAATTTATTGAGGGAGAGAGGAGGGCGGCTAGACAAAAGGGCCGGGCGCTCGTCGAATTCTGATTCATCCAAGGGTTTGGGAGACAGTGGAGAGATAGTCCGGAAATCAACGAGGTATATTGCATTCTTCGAGCGTTCCTATATTATATAGTTGATTTCGCAAGCGGCTACCGCAGAATTCGTATCGGCCGAGTTAGTTCGCTTCGTTCTTTGGTTTAATCGGACACTGTGACGCGATCGCGCGATTAAATTTGCTCGCCTAGCAACAGCCAGAGACAGCCATACTCGAGTGAATTAACGGAGCGAGACAATGCGCCGCCGCCGCCGCCTTCCCCCCTCCTTTTTTTTCGCGCGCGCGCGCGACACCTGTTACTTATATACACTTAACTCGCATGCGCGTCTTTTTCCCACGATTAAATCACGTGCGGAGGCCGCTGCAAGGTCGCGCACCACCTGTCGTCTCTTCGCTTGCAGTCCGAGTGTCTTATCACCGATCTATAGTCGCTCTTTTTTTTCCTCTCTCTTGCATTTTCCCGTGGTGAATCGCCGCCTCCTTTGATTCTCCCTCTGTCTTCCCGCGAGTGCTGTATTTCAGGGACGTTGACCCGCGGGAAAACTTCCTTTGTACCTCTATAGGATCGAGGGGAAGCGGTCAATGCAATTTCCACCTTTCGAATTGCACTGTCTTTATTGTTATTTTTCAAAAGGCACTGTAATTCGAAAGCTCGATAATAGTTTTCCCACGCAGTTCTTGTACCTTGACAATCAAGTCGGAGTTGTCGTAAAATTGTTGGGTTTCAAGCAAAAACAAAGCCTTTAATTTTGCCTCCGGAAAGCTCGAAGATTAACCCTCGCGAGACTCGCGATGTCTTTGGAGAATAAAACCAGTCGTAAAAGTTTCTTAACGACAGCGTAAAAATAAGCAATAGGTAAAATATCAACCGAGCGAGAGTGCGGCGATAAAGAAAATAACGCGTGCTCTTTCTCTCTTTAGTGTATCATTATTTTTTGTAGCTGTGCATTTTGCAATTTTATGAACGAGACCGCGCATTATTCGTTTATCGTCGGATGATTGAATTTGATGACACTACAAAACCTCTAACGATTTTCGACTTGTAGTTCCGAGCCCATTCGTTCTCTAGATTTGCAATGCCATACGCAGAAGTATATGTTGCGTCTCGGTCTTTAAAAAGAGGTATGTTTAACGTTTAACCGTTGCAGTTACTTGGGAGCCCTTTGATTTTGTCGATAATATCGGCAGATGCTTCGTCTAGTCGATTCTTGATTTTCGTTCTCGGTAACGGTAATGAAAAAAAAAAAAAACTAGAAGAAAAAAAAACGCTGCAGCTGCATCGAGTTCCGGTGCAGCAGCACAAGTAAAAATTGTCGAAGAAAGCAATCGCGTGTGTCTCGCCTCGCGAGTTTTATAGCGCGCCGAATAATGAGAGAATGCATCCGAGACATATAAGGCATATAAGTATAGACGACAAAGAAAGAAGGATGCAGTAAAAAGCAGGAAAAGTTAGGTAAAAAGAGAGCAGATGAGCCGCGTGGTTTTTATGCATAAAAACCGGCAGAGATTTTTCCGAGAGCAATAAAAGTGCCACGGATCAAGTAAAGCAAAGAAGAAGGCGAGAGGAGAGAGAGAGAGAGAGAGAGAGAGAGAGAGAGAGAGAGAGAGAGAGAGAGGCAGGTAAGGAAAGTCGTAAAACGAGGCTCACAGCAGCAGCTTTTGTTATGTGCAGTTGAGGCAGCCGTGGGATAGCTTGTCGCTCTGTCGATCCGGAAAACCTTCTCTTTTTACTACGCCTGCCAGTCACACTGTATACACCATTGCGCGCCCCGCTCCTCGTTAATGTCAATCTCGCGTATCCGGATTTTCCCGATAGAACCATAAAATTTTGAATTTTAACTGCCGATCGAGTGACGCGCCTCGAGTTAACGCTCGACATACCTACACATGTCCGACAAACTTTTGCTCGCTGCATACAATGCTGCATATCCGTTTTACGAGTTTCCTTCTCCCATATAGCTTTCCTCGCCGGACGGTTTGATGATCTTATTATCTGTCATTCGCTTTGTCGCGCGACTGCTGCTGCTCGTCGTTAAACTCGACACAAAGGGATCGGTCGGAAAAAAAAAATTATATTACGGGGGATTTTACTCTCTCCGCTCGCGTGTTAAAATGTTCCTTGGATGCCTCTTAAGTCTCAGCACAAATTTGTCAAAATCTGCGCGGGCTTTTGAATAAACGAGAATTCGACAAAGTGGAAAACGAAGGAGAAAGGGTGAATTCGAGCAGGTAGCTCGAGCAAAGCGCGCTCCAGTTTGTCTTTGTGCGCCACTGAAATAGAGACACGATTCATTGTTACTCGAGAGCGCGCTACAACGATTTCCAAACTGCTGTGTCGATCGAGAGCAAATATCTGCGCTTGCAGTAGGGATACTTCAGTTAAGTGCGTGGTCATTTTCCAAAGCGTCTACAAGATGTTACTGTTGCGTAAGTAAGGCTCTCTCTCTCTCGTCTCGATGGGAAATAAAGCAGCGTGAGAGCCTTCGTATCCTATCACAGAGACGCGCAGGTATATAAGGCGGATGGGTCAGTTTACACAAGATAACTTCACTGCAAGAGGGTGTACATCGTCGAAATATAGCTAGAAGAAGATGCCACTCACTGGACAAAAGTATAGTTGAAGTTGTCGAACCTGCTCTCTATACGAGAAGAGCACTTGCTGCTGTCGCGTGTAATAGGTCGAGACTCGGAAAAATCAGCACGCCCCCGTCGTCTCTCGTCTCGTCTCGTCTCGTCGTCGTTTCTCACGCGAGAGCAGCTCGTTCATCGAAGTAAAGTGAGTTTCGGCAAGCGCGCGCGCCATATGGCAGCGACCGTTGCACATAGTTTCGCCAAGGTGCCTTCCTTATACCTACTCGGATAAAGGACCAGACTTGAAACCTCCACAGATCTTCCTCTCTGTCCCTCCACGCGCCCGGCCGGCATATGGCTAATTTCGCTGCCCGCTCAGAAACAGAGAAAGCCTATCGCACCTCCTTTATCTTATCTTTCTTTGTTCTAGCCTCCGCGCCGCCGCTCGCCTCCCTCTCCGCGTCCGCTATCTCTTTCTCAAGATGTCCTCCTTCGATTCACTGCGCTCCGTCCGAATTTTCGAGAGAGCAACTGCACCTGCTCTCAAAAGAAACAACCAAGACCGCGAGTCGCGAGAGACGCAGAAGAAGGGAATCGACCGTTAAAAACGGCGGGAAGAGCAAATCCGTATAAAGAGAGATCGTATGCGAGTCGTGCACACCTGTCATCTGTCGCTGCGCCACTGGCGCGCAAATCAAACCTCACCAGATCGCGGACACTGCGAGCACGCGGCTCCTTTATCTCTTCGGCCAATGTATTTGCACGTTTATTAGGATTGCGCATTTACCAAAGCTGTGATGGTCGAATTCTCGTATGGTAAGGCGTTTATTTTGCCACTGTCCCAAAGCGACAGGGACGTTGGCTGTTGTTGCATCGATGCGAGCAAGCGGAGGGTCGAAGAAAGAACTCGAGCGAACGAACAAGGATGGCGAGGCACGTAGGCTCTCTCTCTCTCTCAGGTGTTATACCTGACTAGAAAAGCACATGGGGTGTCAAGATCTGCCATCCCTCCTTCGCTTTCTTTTGCTCTCTTTGTTGTGGAAATTTTTTGTTGTTGTATTTTCGCCAGAGACGCAACCCCCGTACTTTTCCACACTCGCCCGACGAGCCCGCGAATACTCTTATACAAATGCGACTTTTCGTTCAATGCCGTACCTTCGAATCTATACGAGAATCAGGTTGCCGCTGCAGCCTCTGACAAATGATCTTTTGCTCGAAACGCATATAACAATACAAACGATTTTTAGCTCTCCCGCGTTCCCAGTACCCGTCCTTTTCCATTCTCATTTCCATCCAATTGTTCATTCTCTTTCGAAAACAATTTGCTCACATTTTTTAGCCTTGATACTAATCGGATGCTCGTTTTTCGCTGTTACAGATTACTGGCGTTCGCGCAAAATCTGCGAGCCCAGCAAAAAGAGTCCAAGCGCCAGCTGCCCGGATACAGCAAGACCAGTGCTGGGCCAGTCGCCTCCGCAAATGCAGTCGCTGAGTTTGTCACCGTCGCAGAACCCGCAACACCAGCAGCAGGCACTTCCTCTGCAAGAGTCAGTCTCGGAGCCACAAGCTCAATCGGCGCAAGAAGCACTGCCACCCGCACTGCTGCTGCTGGACATTCAGCAGGCGGACAAACAGTTGGACAACGTTGGACCGGCGACGAATTAGACGTCGTATAGTTCGAACTATATATAACAGTTTCAGTTCCATTATCCTATTTCCGACAGAGTGCGTGTCGGAAATCAGTCGTCGCTTCATGTATATTTATTGCTCGATTATATATGTATATCGTATATCATATTACTATTAGATTATATGCGTATACCTTTATAGGCTGTTCAATGGCTGAACGCGCGAACGATCGCGTTTCGCCCTAAGTCGATCACTATAATTAACATGTGTAACCCTAGCGGAACCAATCGCCTTTTAATAGCATTAACGTCAACCAAAACTCATATAATCCTTTGTAAATATAATGCGTGGATAATGGAGGTTTAGGTATACAGCCTCGTGGAAGGTCAACAAAATGAGACTACAACGCATTTTTCTTTCCTCGCTTTTTCTATGTTCTCTTTCCAAAGATCCGTTTTGCTAAATTTTGCTACAATGTTCGTTGACTCTCTTACCGAACGGTTCTTTGGAAAAAGATGGCTCTTTCTGTTTGCCATTCTTCATTCGATTAATTATGTTTCAGATTCCATTTTTAAGTTAAACCAATATTTTTCAATGTTTCTATCTTACACCAATAATTACGGTATTCGGATAGATTTACGTTTGATATTTAGTTCGTATGATTTCTTTTTTTATTATTATTTTCGATTATTGGTGTACAACAGGGTGAGACTTAAATAAGTAATATTGTGTTGACAACTAGTGAGAGTTATTTCGTAAAGTAACGAAATTCTGTGACACATTGTATCATCCAATTTTGTTGTAAAAATTACTACTTTTCAATCAAACAAAAATAATGATACGATGTTGTAAAAAAAAATTATGTATGGTGATAAATGCAGACATGCGGAGGCTTCGATTCCAGCGAGACGACGTCGTTAAGTCCTTTCGCCGGAATCGATAGTCGAAGCGGAGCGTGCGAAACCTTTTTTTTATAATTTTTTTTTATCGGGAAACACTTAACCGACCTTCTATGACGGTTTTTACCGGAAGCCTGAAAGTGTCGGTCCCGTTTTGGAGCGACGAATGCAGCGCCTCCAAAGACTAATTAATGTTTATTTTACTTTATCGAGTGCTTGCGTTCTGA
Source organism: Galeopsomyia nigrocyanea (assembly GCA_035047105.1). NCBI lineage: Eukaryota > Metazoa > Arthropoda > Insecta > Hymenoptera > Eulophidae > Galeopsomyia > Galeopsomyia nigrocyanea. The sequence goes on from JAWWMK010012810.1 coordinate 14,087, forward strand.
TTCACTTGGAGCAAGTGCGAGGTCCTATGTACATCTTTACTGCTACTTATAGAGAGAGAAATAAAACGCTCTAGTCAACGCTAGATTAGGATAAATTGATTAAATAAACTATCAAACTTTTATATATATTTTGACTTTTATTGATTTTAACACTATCCATACCATCCCTATTATTCTTTTTGTGTATATTTTGAATTAATCATACTTGAAAAAACTTGATTTAAAGATTCAATTTTTTAATTTCTTTCTGAAAAAAAAAACATTTATATGCTTGATCAACTTTAACAATCTATTTAAATTGTTTCAATATTCAAGGCACATAAGACAATTATGAATGATTAGATATCAGTAACGGACTTTTATAACTAAATTCTTCTAGATAACAATCATGATCAATGAAATTATTATTTCAAACTCATTGTAATTAAGAATAATGTCCATACATTCTATCAAGATGCTGTGAGTAGTTTGAGAATTAAACAAAGTTTGTTAAATCATTAGGTGTACTTTTTTTAAATATTTTTACCTTGTAATCGCGTACGTCGAAATATAGATGGATTATATTTGCTATGAATAATTGAATCTTTTGAAGGTGGCCCTATTTGAACTAAACGACATAGTGACGGAATTACCTTTTGAATGTTTATAGTTTGACATTATTTCAATATCACTGTGAGTAAACTTGTTTTACTTTACATGACTTTATTGCCAACTTAATTTAAAGCAATATACATGTACATTGTTAAACATTATTTTACTATTTCCACATTAAATTGAGTACATCAAAACCCACACCAGGTGGCGACACTTCGTAGGTTTGACGCCGTATATTAACTTGCATTATTATTATTAATTACAGCTATGATGTTGATGTTAGTATTGACAAGTGCGAATGATGAATTGAATAAAAATACAATATTAAAAATATTTGTCATTTGGCTTTTATTAAAAAAAATATCGGATTCATCACAGTATAATTCTTATGGTTCAATGCAGTCTAGTTTAAATTATGTGAGAATACGTCGATGATGGATATTATTTATAAATCTACGAAGATAACTGAAACTGATTGAAACTGATTGAAACAGTGGAAAAAGTTTCAAAAACTTAAAAAATACTTTTAAAAAATGGATTTAAAAGTTATTAAAGTCATTCATTTTTGTTTAAGGGTCGCAATACATTATAATAGCTGTTTAGTTGAACTCAATATATTATTATTATAGATTTTATTTCAGCCTTTTGGCCCAGAAATGGACTATGGGTTTACATATTCACATTTACATATTCACATCGTTAAATACATTACAATATGTTAGAATACAATAGTAATATAGTTGCATACACTATGACAGTACCTGAATATAATTTTCAGCCAAATAAAAAATAAAAATAAAAAAAATAAAAGTTCAAATAAGAGTTTATGAAAGTAGAATGAATATTAAAACTAATATAATTTAAAAATAGATATAAATATGTGCTAAAATTTACACCAAGAAAGTTGAAGTTCAGATAGTCTATTTCAAAGTTTAACATTTTTATTTACACTGTTCTTCATACCCTTTTTCACTTTTCACATCTGTCCTTGTGTATCGGAATCTTTCCTTGGAGTTTCTTTCATTCTCTCTATTTCCTCGATTGATCTCGTGATTATCGTTAAGTTGTTATAACTGCACCTGTCTTTGCCCAGCTCTTTCAACAGCTTTATGCTTTCAGTCCTACCTTGCTTATCAATGATTAGCTTATCTTTTAGTTCCTGACATTCTGAAAAGTAGTGTTCTAACGTTCCCGGTACGTTGTTGCACAGTTTGCACTTTCTGAGTTGAACTCAATATATACTAATATCCAATAATAACTGAGGTGTTGAATGACTGAAATAATAAAAATGAAAATATAAAAACAAATTTAAAAAGTTTTTTCTCTCGTAATCGATTGTTACGTACAGAAGCGCTCCTAAGTATCGGTATAATAATTATCTATAAGATTTGATTATCGAGACGATCGTGTAAAGCATCTGCGAAGTAGCTCAATCAATGTTGGAAGCGTTTCGGCACCAAAACTGGAGCAGCTGAACGATCGCTCAGCATATGTAATTCCAACGTACGTTCGATTCAGCTGGAATGGAAAGGTAAGTACATTTGATGGGGAGCTCTCGCGGGGGTTATAAGCTATCCTTGGAATATGCGCGGCTGGCGGGGGTGCGGCGTCGGCTTGTTTAATTACAGCGTGCCGATGAGTCAACGATAGTATAGCCGCAAAACGTAAATTTGGCCGCTCCCCCGTGACCCCCGTGCAGCTGCGCCGATCGCTTACTCCATATCACACGCGCCCTTTTTTTTCAATTCTCGCTGCACGCTTACCCATATGTACCTATACCTCAAATATTTAATTCCGTAACGCCCACACTGCTGCTCTTGCTGCCTGCGTGCGAGGGCGGCGTCGAGCTTTTTGCAGCTATAACCCGTAACGATTATCCTATATTTTCCATTTACCAGCCTTCATTTGTTTTTACCCCAATTCGTCGAACAATAATTGCAGTCTCTGCATGCGCTGCAATGAAATTGATTACGCGAGCCTTTACCTACGTATATAGTCGCGAGTCGTATACGATCGATCCATCTGTTTGGTTGCCAAGCAAGCTGAATCTTCTCCCCTTCCTCGTCCAAGGCTGACTATTCGACTGGGGAACTTGCCGCGTAGAAGACGTCGAGGCACACAAAGAACTGCTCTTTCAATGCGCAAAACTGAATTATGCCGACGCATATTGAGGTCCCTGACAGACCGAGCAGTGAAAACGATCAGGTGGGCTTAATAATTTCCAACAAATAACACTTTTTTTATATCCATTTCATGTTATATTCATTGTCGATTATAAAAAGACTCAGCTAGCAAAGTACCAGAATAACTATCGACTGGAATCGGATAATCCATTTAAAGCCGAGACAGTGGACAAACTCGTGGAGACGATTCTGAGCGACAATTTGTCAAGTTTCATCTACGATACCAATGTCAGCCCGAAAGTGTGTAGCAATATCGCGACAGAGATTCAGAGCAAAATTCAGGAGCTCAAGTACGACAGGTAAAGCCATTGTCACTTAATAATTGTTTCAAATGCGGTTGTGCGATAAACAACAATGTCACTTTACATCAGGTACAAAATAGTCGTGACAATGACGATAATGGAGAAAGCGAGTCAGTCGATGGAAGCCTCGATGGGATTTTTGTGGGACCGCCAACGAGATCGATACTCAACCTACACATTCGAAGGTCGCACATTTTTCGCTTACTGCGCGGTGTTTGGATTGTATTACGAATAATTCTGTAAGTGGGGGCTGTCGTTGGAATAAACGAGCGAGAAGCGACTTATATATGCGCACCAAGCAGCGTAGTAGTGTACAGTTCATCCTGTCACCTGAAACTCGTAATCCATATCTTCTTCCTTTTTAGCGATTGCGCGTATCTGCTTCCTTTCTTCCTTCCGAGAGAGACAGAGAGAGAAAAAAAGTATGCCAGCCCACATTCGGTGGCTCACTTTCTCCTCTTCACTTTCGTTTTCAGACAAAAAAAGTAAAAAGTTAAGAGCGATAAAAGCAGCAGATCGTTTTGCGAGTACGTAAACTTGTAAACGGGATGAAAAAAAAAGAGAGAGAAAGAAGGTTCGAGACTCTGGCTGCCATGCACGTGTGCGTTTGATCTTTGTGTGTCTTTGTGTGCAATGTAAAGCAGGTCAGCAGCAGCAGCGGCTTAATACCCCGGAATAAACGCGTACGCGCGCAGCTGGTCCTTCGCATCAAAACATTGGTCCCCGCGCGCGAGGCTGCGTCTCAAAAGGAGCTCGCGCAAGCGCGCAATCCTCTTTTTATACTCGACGATGATAGGGGAGCGAAGCAGCTCGCAACAACGATGCAACGACGCGCTTTCTTCTTCGCGATGCGCGCGTATAGGCCAGATGCACGCGTACCTATACGATGGCTGGCTTTATATTTTACTTTGCTTCCTTTCTCTCCCCTTCTCGGCTGTGATGCTTATGGCTCACGCGGTCACTCGATCGCTATTGTGCTGCGCATATCAAAATCCTATAGTGCGTCTTCTAGCTTCCTTGTCTGCTGTTGAGCCAAGCTCCTAATGGACTTTCGCTGCCAACCACGTCATCTTCGTCGCTGACATTGTTTTTTTTTTCCTTCTTTCTTTCGGATAGTAGCTAACTTGTTGACAATAGTTCGTATAATTGTGTATAAAACTAACGACTCGTGCTTGTCAAAGCTTGCTATACTTATAGTACGCAGAACGAATTTTGTGGTCATTGAAGATATTACGAGAAATTTGGAATAATCGCAGTATGAAAAGAAAACGACATATTTATATGAGCATCATCACAATGGGCCAACGTGCGTCGGCAGTCTTTTTCTTTAATTTGAAAATTTCTTTTTGTATGAATTAGCTAGTTAGCTAGATGTTTTTTTGAGATACAACAATTACTTGGTTAAATTATATATTCAGCTGAACTTGTACCTCGATTTGTACTATGAATGTCAGATGTAAAAAAGTGATATTTTATGATTTATTAATAAAAATACATGTAAAAAACACTAACTTATTAAAAAAGGTAGTAATGTCACCGAATTTTTTTTTTATTTTCTATTTTTTAATAACAATGTACTCTATGAAAAAGTATCTAAAAGATTGTATCCATGTAATTTTACTATGCTCAAACCGATTATAGCCATATCAATTATATGCAAACAATACCTAAGGCGTGCTAGTGAATTAAAATTGTGTCGCCAATTTTCGCGAAAAATAAATATTTTTAGTTTCTCGTTTATTTCAGCCTTGTATCATCAATTTTTCTGTTTAGAAATGATTGGATCGTATTTTACGGCAACAAATTAGAGTGCATAATTTCCTCAAAAGAATGTGAATATGAACCGGTCGAACTGCTCAAACACATTGTGACGTTGCGTAACACGAAAAAAAAATCTTCTTTGAATATAGCACATTTTCAATTTAAAAGATTCATTAACGAAACAAAACTAAATAATTACACGTTACCGTAAAAATATGCAATAAAAAATGGTATACGTTATCTGGAATTGTGTAACAATTAAAATAAGGAACTCCAGAAAAAAACTTAATGATACAACTTTGATTATCTATAGCACATTTTGGTTTTTATTGCACATATTTGGGACAACTTTTATTGTTAGATAGATAGATGTTTGTTTTATAGTATAAGCAAAAATAATATAGTTTTCATCATAGTAAAATTATATGAAAATAACGTTGTACACTTATTGTTTCACAGAGTACATTGATAATGACAAAATTGACGACACGAAATTTGCACATTTACATTGATTGATTCATCTGCTAAAACGAAAACTGAATATTCATTGAATTCGAATAAAATGAACCAAATAATTTTGTTCATTATAAGTGCTTGTTTATAGATGTACTGAATTCATAGTCGCCTTCGAATGTTTCAATGTTTATTCCTCAAAACTTTGATTGTCTTCAATGATTAATTAATAAATTATTCTTTTTCAATCGATAAAAGTAAACCGTACGATAATAATTTGTGAATAAAGTTTGACGAAATGGAGAAATTGTGAAAAAATAAACTGGCATTAGTCGTACAAAGTACAGGATTATAATAAATTCGCGTGAAAAAGAAAAAGTGTATCGAATGAGAATGATGGGCACACAAGGGTGAGCGCACGAAGTTAGAGTTAAAATCAGTGTAGTGTAAAGTCAGGAAGTGTGCACGTAGAAAGAGAAAGAGAACGATGGTATGATGTTGTAGTGGCGTAATCAAAACGAACGTTAGAGCAATTAAGGTGGCGTACATAAGAGAGCGCGTGCTCTCGCGTCCGATCGATCATCGAGGGCCTTTTTTTTTGCTGTCTCTCACTACTGCTGTCGCGGGCAAAAAGGGCCGCTCGCGCGCTCGTGTCGAGCGCTCCATCATCCTCGGATATCTAGGACAAACGTCAGCCGTCGATCGTCCCGATGCGGCATTGTATACCCGCGTGTTACAAGCGCGGGCCTCATAAAAATTGATCGCGCGCACGACGCGCAGCAGTGCAGATTAACGAATCCGTGAAAGTGGATATAGCGTCCTAAAAAAACAAGCATAGCTGAAGGGGGCATGTACTTTATGACAGGCGCGCGCGTTTTTGGCGCGTCATCGAGCAAACCGCACTTTTTGCCCCGCTCTCTCTCTCTCTCTCTCTTTCCTTCTCTAGTTAGACACACTCTATAAAATGCATTACTTTACAGGCATCCCTCTCGAGCCCTTTCATGTTTGACAAGCTCGCTGCAGCCGCGATATTGCATCTGCGTCTGTCGCTCGAGTTAACGGCCCGGATAAGGAGTCAAATCTCTCATGTGCGAAATTGAGCAGCTACAAAAAAATAATTTATAACGGTTGCTTACTGTTTCTATACACATAACAACGCAGCTACGGAACTTTTTTTACAATAATATAGTCACGCTCAACTTAATACTTTACTCTTCCCTGCAGCCCCGAAGCTTTATTAATATATTAGACAGATTCGTGATAAAAAAAATAGGCTTATCCGACGATTGGTATATTTTGCAAGTAAGCTGAAATTGCATTAAAGTGAAAAATTATGAAAGTTGAACGTATAGCAAGAGAATAAATTGAACAAGCTCGATTAAATAAACACGTCGCTTAGCGTAACAAATGGCATTACTCGACGCGACGTGTGTCATGATTTGCATAAACGAGCATCAAGACATTTGTACAACCGCGTGATATTACCCTCGACGATACAATAGGCGAACAGCGGTTTACGCTATAGGCGATTACGTCTCTCGCGCCCCTCTTCCATTCTTTTTTTCTGTGTTTTTTTGCAAACAGAGGGGGTTTCACAAGTGGCGATGCCACTTCATATAGATGAATAGGACGACTTTTGGCTTTTCGATCCATTGAGTAGCCGGTTGCTTGCTTGTATTTACAATTGATCTAATTGTTTGAGTAATTCGGGTTTATTTTTAAAAATTGATTTTACCACTGACACTTATGAAAAGTGATTGAAAATTATCCTGATACAGTTATTGATACATCTTTTCAATTTTTTTCCGAGTAAAGATATAGAAAAAAAAATGAAACCTCGTTAATCGAGAGTAAACAAGCGATAATCGCTGTAGGTGACAGCTCGCGAGAAGTAAAGCAGAAGATACGAGCGGTGAAAAAAAAAAGATACCGTCGCGTGACACTGCTTTCTCTCCCTCGTACCGTATGTATATACGAAGGTGTACGTATAATAGGGAGTGAGTCAAGTCGTGGCACAAAAGCGAACGCGTTCTCTCTCTCTCTCTCTCGAACGCAAGAATATAGTTGCACGCCTCTCGCATTATTTATGCAAATGATTGCTAATGTTCGCATATGTACACACACACTCGGACAGACAGACAGGGACACGGGAGGCACGAGAGCTCTCGAAATTTGGAGGGTCTACAAGGCAGAGAGAGAGAAAGGAAAAAAAGAGAAGAGTCAGGGGGGCGCGGCGCAACCGACGCTTTAATTAAGGCGACATTCAGTCCAATGTCCAGGCTGCAGATAGCAGACTTTCGGCTGTGTCCGGAGTTGGCGCACCGGAAACACGAGCGATGAAAAACGTCCCGTGCGAAACTGGTTGGCGTCAAAAGCCAAAGCACGAGAGTCAGAAAGTCGCCGATGATGAAGTGTCGGTCATCCTTTTATTTTGCGCGCCCCATTCCGGCTCTCATAGCTGTCTATTTGGCCGCATTAATATTGCCGCACCACAATGCCCATTGAGAGAGACGCGCACGACCGTTCGAGAAAACCAGCTTTAATCCTTTCTTTACTCGCGGACGCGACATTGTATAAATCATCTAGAACACAGCGATTGTTTGACGCTGATGTATACTTTTCGAATAAACTCCTCGTGCGAGCTTGGCGCCTCGTGCGTATGTGATTTATGGGGCGATGGAAAAATCGAAAATCACTTTCGACACATTGACAACTCCCTTGGCAGCTAGCGAGTTTTCTTATACTTATACTTTTGTTGCAGTGCTCAATATTGTGCCAAGGTTTTGCATGAAAAGGCGTGTCTGAGAAACTTCAAAAACGCAGGAAGGAAGGGGGCGCGAGCAAAGGTTCAAAAGTAAAAGCACCAGACTGCTGCCTGGCTGAATTTTGGTTTAGATTCATCTGCCAGACGACAATTACAGCCAATCTGTTTGCTTCTGCCCAAAGTCTTATGCCATATGTCTCGCTCTCTCTTTCGTCTGTGCAATATTTCTATTCGAAGGAACACTGACTGAAATTGCGCGCGCGCGCTTCAAATTATTGCGATACGCAAGCAGACAATTATGATTTAGGTACGGGAGGATGAGCTTCGCGTTTCTCTTTGTCATTATTGTTTACTTAATTACTAAATTTCCATTTATGGGCTCGTACATTCATTAGTAATAATCATCCAGGATCGTATTAGGATATAGATTACACGATAATTAGAGTTGCAGGCTGTGATTGGTTTTACGAACATTGTTTCGTCCCACCCTTATGTGCGCTCATATAAAAGTTAATTTATACAAGTTGATATTACTAGCCAAGTAGCTAGAAGCACCCTCCAATTTTTATATGTTGTTGGATTAGATGTTGAGTAACATCTAAGCAATACGCTGAGGGCTATAACGTATCTTCAAATTTAAAAATCGCAGGTGTTGGTTGGAGAAATTTTTTCAAAATTGAAAACAACAGTGTTTTTTATTGCGACGTTTATATATATACGCAATAAAAAACACTGTTGTTTTCAATTTTGAAAAA
>JAWWMK010012820.1:0-22897 GCA_035047105.1 Galeopsomyia nigrocyanea
ATATCGTTATCTGCATTCACGTTTTTTTTTGTGCAGACGCGCTCTCCCTTCTTTTTTTTCTATCTAATTTTTATTGTGAGATATGCACATTAGTTGTGCGTTGTTGTTTGGTTCTTTGGTAATAATTTGATTAAAGTGTTTTTTAATTTTTTGGCTGCGTAACAAATTAATAAGATTAATAAGATAAGCGGTTATATAAAAACTTTTACCGCATCAAAATGATAATGAAATTCTTTGAGAGAAAAAATTGATAACACAGATGAATTAACAGATTTCTGAATGGTCGTTTGATTCAATTTATTATAATTTAAATAGTTTATACTTTATTTATTTACAGAAAATTGACGATTTTTACTCAGCGACAGCGGAAAATTAAAGTAAATGTCATCTGTAATTAAATAGTGAAATTCAAAATAAATATTACACAATTACTTCCACTGAATGTACAAAGAAATTATAAAGTTACATTTTTGCACAAGAAATAACTATAAATTACACGAAAATCTATTTTTTTTTCAAGTAAAGAGCAAATCAAATATGTTGTCCACCACTAAAGTCAAAAATATTCGAATCGCACCCTCAACCCAAAAGCTCATCAGTTCACTTCACCCACACATATACGCAAACATCCTCATCATCGGTAACAATAATAATTACAAAAAAAAAAAGAGAAGTATAAAAAAAGGTAGCTGACAATTAACGAGAAGCGCGCGGAGGCTACATGCTCGCGCGTCGCATCGCATTAATTGTGCCGGAGCAAAAGCTCGCGGCTTTTTAATTAACCTCACACCTCGCCGATCCCGAATAGCCGCTATATACCGCCACCTCCTTTTGTGCGCTTTCTCTTTTTTTTCCGTTTCGTCGCCCTCGCACAGACCTTCTTCTTCTTCTTTTATTTTTTTTTATTTCACTCGCTCTCTTCGCGTATATGCACCCCGTAATTAGTCGAGCCTTTCGCACCTCTCACTCACGCGCATATGTGTGACATACACTCTACTTTTTGCCATTAAACACCTTGCGCATAAGCGTGGAGATTCTATTCGCGACGGCCTCTTTTTTTTTCTTGTTGCTTTTGCGTTTACTTGTGCGCAGCCTTTTCTACGGGCTTAATTTTTTGGAAGTTGTGTGAGTTTTCGTAATTGTCGCTTTGCTTTTTAGTTGCCGGGTGGGGATATTATAATGAGAGTTGATTTACTTTGCAAGTTGAGTGTTTTTGTCGAGTTTGAGTCGAGGTTCAAGTATTTTAGAGTATTCTTCATTTTTGTTCTGTGCAGAGATACTTTCCTTAAAAAAATCGATATTTTTTCGTGTATAAAATAAACGAAAAATAAAAATATTCATTTTTGTATAAACTTCATGCGTTCATATAAACCGTTTTAGGTTTTACATTTACATACACAAGTATCATCTGGCGATACACGAGAGAATTCAAATTAATATGCCTTTCTAATTTCCACAAACATTAAAAAAAAACACCAATATTCCACTCAAATCATCCAAATTCTCACCAAAACTCTCCCAACCAAACCGTCATTCCATCAAAAAAAAGGCAACTCATAAATTACAATTGTGGGATGTATGTATGTAAGAACATGCGAGAAAGCAAGTGTGTACGTGATAATTGTCACGCGCCTATCACGTAATAATTAGAGCAGATCGTATGATGAGTGACTAATTTTTGGGCGTTGTTAACCGCGTAATATTAGGGTATAAATACAGGTGTACTGGTATAAGACTCGCTCTCTTCGCACTGAGTAGGCAGGCAGACGAGCCTATAGCGAGAGCACCGGAGTAGTCGCTGGCTGAGTCATTACGGTCATGCGAAGTAGCATACGTTGTACGTTTAGACTTCAATAAATTCACAATTACTCAAGATCGGAGTATATTCCACCCTACATTTCCCGCCCCGCGTAGATTCCTTCACACAATATACAAAAAAAAAAATTCGACACGGCAATCTAGTATAAGGCACACATATACATATACATATCGCGTCGGTGCGTACCCGAAAACAATAAAAACGTTCTTTCAAGTTTCTCTCTCGCGATGATGTGCTCCGCAGTGTGTGCGCGTAGCCTCGGAAATAATCCGACAGCGTGAAATCAAACGGCAAGAGACTAGTATATATGTAGTATAGCGAGCAGCTAATGTAAACAATATAATATATATATTCTAAGCGTGCGAAAAAAAATAACACAACACAGACACAGACACAAGCACAGCATCTTTCCTTCGGTCAAGTCCATATAATCCCTTATTCTCGTCGGCGCTCCAATAAAGCGCAAAAAATGTTCTAATTAAAATATGAATCGAGAGTGAGTGAGTGAGTGAGCGCTTGAGGCGCGTATATCTCGTCTCGGCAGAGAGAGAAAAGAAAGACATCTAAAAAAAAATAGGGGAGGGAAAGAGAGAACGAGAGAGCCAAAAAGCTCGTCAGTATATGTGACAGGGCCGCGTGTGGCTTCAAGGCATGTTTGATGCAGCAGGAGCAGCAGCAGCCACTGCATTTCTGCATGTGTAATATGACGATCGTTTGCTCGAGGTGGGGTTGGCTTTCTTCATTGTCGTCGAAAATTTCTCGCTGTAATTTCATCAAGTTATCGTATTTTTTTTTCACTACTATAGTATATTTTTCAAAATCGAAAAACAAAAAACCATAGAAAAAAATAATTTTTATCAATGACAATTTTTCACATGTACAGTCACGATATGACGATATATATATATATGGCAGGTGTCGTTTCTAAAAAAACGTCAAGACCACTTAGCTCGCTCTCTGCCCATCTCTCGCTCTCTCTCTCTCTCTCTCTCTCTCTCTCTTTCGTTAGACATTAGCATAACCCTTGCTCGCTTGCGAGAGCGATTGTCATGAAAATCCTCCGTGTCCACGACGCGGCGGCGCGTAGGGAGAGAGGGAGAGAGAGAGAGAGTCGCCACTCGAAAATTGGCATAAATGAGATTGATATGACTTTAACTCGTCTGTGTGCCTACTGGCTGCTAGTTAGTCGCACTCTCTCTCTCACTCTCTCGCTCACTAGTCACGCCACTTTCTGTCATCGCGCACGAGCTGTAAATTAATTCGCTTAAGAGTCGAGGTTCTCCTACCTTCTCTCTCTATACGTATATAGGTATATATACCTTGTTCCAGATTAACAGCCATCAGAAATGCATACTTCATGGGGTCGACAAGCAAAAGCGACATACATATAGATATTTTAATACCCCCAGCATAAATACACACTTGGAATGCTTATATCAACTCACTTGGTCGCATTGCAGGTTTAAAAAGCTTATGATTGAGACGACCACACTGTCGTCGTCGTCGTTCCCACCAAAAAAAAAAAAGCTTTTCGACACTCGTCAACCATATATAACACAGCGGTTTACTTCTCGCTCTTGAGCAGCTCGGAGAATATTAAATATTAATTCGTCGAAGAATAGCTTGGCTTTGTAGCCTGACATGCGTGTAACTTATTGTTGCAGAAATTCATCTTTTCTTTCTGAAGCTGTTTGTTGCCTGACTGCATCGAATTGAACAATGTCGCCGTGCACGACGAGAGAGAAAGAGAGCGTTTTATGATATATCGATTATTTATTTTTTTTTTCGTATGGACGCAAGAAAGAGAGAGAGAAAATATATGCCGATTCATTTTGTAAAATTAGAACTGCGACGTGTGTTATTCGCGGAGTTTATAAATGTATAACGACGACGAGGACGAGACGTGTGTGGATTATTGATGTTTACTGACGCAATGCTTGTACTGCTGCCTCTGCTGATTGTAGATAATTAGGAGAATAAATTTAAACGCGCATAATTTCAAATGTAACAGTGTCGAAAGAATTGTATAGTGTCCTGCTTCTGTCGAGAAGGAAAAAATTTATTTTATATTGCGGTTCTCAACCTATATACATGCTGAAGTTTCGCAAGTACTGCGAAATGTGTATTCATCTTTCGCGCGTGTGTTGAAAGAGCCAAATGCACGCGCGGAGTTGTACAGTAGCCCACTGTCAAAAGGAAAAAAAAAACGGGAACTCGTTGAAAAAGAAAATTTTTTTTTTTTCGCGATAAAAAAAAGTCGCGAGAGAAAGAGAGAGAAGGTAAATGGAACAGGTTGACCTTTGAGTATCTCCAACTCTTTTGATGAATATGTGCGAAAAAGTCATTTTCTATATAAGTTTAATTTTATTCGAAACGATCGATCGTTCACGAAAAAATTACGAAATTTCAATTCGTCAAAAAAACAAAGCGGACGGGTTTAAATCAGCAACGAATTGATATCATCCAACCGAAATCAGGCAGCTTATCAAAGTAGCTCACACGCCGTACGGCCTACTTTCTGCGAGCGCGCGCGCGCGGCTCTGTATATATACCGAAAGACTTTTTTGAACGTTGGACTGCGGTTTGACTGTACCTGACCTTCTTACCATTTTTTCTATTTTTAGTATACTGGAGCATCGTTGTACTTGATACGAAGTAAAAAATTGTAGCTTTTTGGCGTTTGAAATAAATATTTACTTTTTTCAAAGTGACAGTGAAGGTGTTGTTGTTGTGAGAATACATAGTCACTCGATAATTTAATGCTTTGTGTTACTGCCAATAGATGACACGGTTTTAGGCGCTAAGAATAATCACAAACAGATTATAAAGCATTTTTCTCTATTAAGCTGTATTGAAAATTGTATAAAGCATTCGTGGAAAATAGATCTTTCGCCAATCTTGTAATTGCTGAATTGAAATTTAATTGCTTACATTTCAACTTATTTTACAGAAAAAGCTGTTTGAGTTCACAAGGACGTTTATAGAAATTCTTCAAATATATCTCATAAATTGTAAAATGAGCTGTCTCAACAACAAAAAAATGAAGTGTTTGAAACTGTCATTCACAAACTCATGTCGAACATCTGTTATTTTCTATTATCGACTTCGAAGCGAAGGTTAAAGAGAAAAACAAAAAAGCCAATCTTAGTGTTTGAAGAAAAGTTTCGCCTGGTCAACATGTGTGAACGCCGCGCATAGAAAATTCCAAGTGTTTAGAGAGAGAAAGCGCGAAAAAAAAGGGTTGGCCATAAAACTAAGAGGCTCGTTCGCACATATTTTAAAACGGCATTTTTTAAGATTTACAACTGCATTCTGCCTGCAAACACGTGTCAAACACGCGAAGAAAAAGTAAAATTCTCATCCATGGCACGAAGAAAAAAAAAGTAAAGGCAGTCACGGTTATTAATGCTTTAATCGAAGGGGTTGCGAATATCACGCGCATTAAGTTCGCGGGTGAGAGAGAGAGGCGATGATTTGCGAAATAAGCCCTTCGAGAGCTTTATATACGACGCGCGGTTTATCAAGTGTATGAATTAAATTGCCGTTTTATTACCCTTCCCGAGGGAGAGAGTATAGTCGTGTATATGAAGGAGCGGGGGATTCGAGAAAAAATTTTAAGCTTTCGCGATTTGTAAATGTATGTGACGGTATTACACGCAAGCTTTATTTTTTTTTCAGTGAAATTGTACTTTATTCTTTAGATAAGTTGTTTTTCCGGAATAAAAAGATATTTCATCGTACGATGATTAGATGTTTGACTAAGTCAATTTTGTGATAAGAAAATTAGCTTAATACTATGCGGGAATACACGGTAAACCCAAGTGCGTAAATTGACACGTTTTGTATGTGTGTCAATGTGACGTCACCCATAAAGAAATACATTGTCACGGACTTTACACGTTTCCATCTGTGTAAACTGGATGGCAATGTGTTTCTTATGGATGACGTCATTTTCATGTGTGTATATTTACACAGAAGGGTTCATCGTGAATTTCACTAACATGTTTGATATGCAAATTCGCGGATTTTTTTTTCTATCGTCGAAAAACTTATTTACGTGTCAATCAAGTTGTGATGAAAATTCCATATCACGAGCGGGTGCGAAGACTCGTTTCTAAAAATATCTATCACTCCTTTTCGGTCAACTTTTGGAAGCTTCCGGGCAACATGACTTCTGCATTACACACGCCAAAAGGCGTTACGAATCGCCAATCGGGATCGTTCTGATCGATTATATACGTATGCATGCGGAAACTCTCGGGGAACAACGAAAACCTCTAATGCCGTGATGTGAGTCACGCGTGAAGGACCTTTAAGGACATGGATTGAGTTTAGAATTCGGATTAGCGAAATCATTTCTTTTTTTAAATAAAAGTCAATAATTTATAATGCTGAATTTTTTTCTTTTTTCGAATGGTATTCCAATCCGCACTGAACGCCAATCAAATATTCAACTCGTACTCGACTATTTTCAATTTTCCAATCAATCGAGTATAGCAATGAATTTTAAAGCAATCAATCCCTCGAGAGCATTCGTTCAAAAAAAAAATCCCTTTTCCTCTCTCTCAGCGCAAAAAAAAAGAGAGAGAGAGACTGTAAAAGCGAAATTAGAAAGAAAAAGAAAACGACGCTGATGTGTGTTCGCGTGAGAGTGTATATATAGGAAAGAGAAGTCTCTCGTTGGAAATATGTTTTTGCGCGTACATATAGCGTTTGTGTGAGAGAAAGAGAGAAAAAAATGGGGAGGTTGGAGGAGGGTTGGGCTCCGCGGCGCGCAATCACGACGCGTGCAATTTTTATGAAGTCCTCGGCGGCTCTTCGACCTGCTGAATTATTCAGGGTCAAGCGGTCGAAAGCCGTGGGCGGTGCTTGCATATACTCGCCGCCGCCGGTTCTCGCTCTCGCTTGTGCGTCCGCTTGCTGGTTATAATCGTTGGATATTTTTTTTTTGTTGGTGATTGAAAACTGGGATGATTAGTTTTTTTAACGATAGTAACTTTTTTATGGGTTGTGAGCTTTTCGTAAGCTTAGTCATGATTTTTCGAAAAGTTTTTAACTTTTCGAAATTGATAATCATTTTTCTTACCGAGACAATCAATGTATTGACAGCCTGAGAGTAAATAGGATTTAGTTTGGTCTTTCAACGAATTAATACTTTCTGTTAATGCCAATAGATGACACAGTATAAGTGCTAAATTAATGACAATTATGCATCAATATATTTTCTCTATTAAGTGTGTATCAACGATATTTCATGAAGTAATCATGAAAATATAATTTCGTGCATGGTAAAATTTTGGTTGTGTCGAACTTTTCACAATAATCTATAAATCACACTTCATAATCAATTTACAAGATATACCACCCAAAATATATCCTCCATAATTCATAAAACCTAATCACTACACACACCTCGAAAAAGAAAAAAAACACATCAAGCTTTTTTTCCTACCTTCAAAAAAAACTATCTTAACAGCTTACTGCATGTAAATGGGAGCCTAAACAGAAGTAAGAAATCAATCGAGGCGAAGGTAAACATTCAGCTAATCAGATAAGATCCAATCGCACCCTTCGAGAACCATTAATATCCCGTGGTGGTAGAAGAAAGAGAGAGAGAAAAAAAAGCACAGGGCGAGATGGGAGACACGCGTACGAACGGCGCTATCGATCAACTTCGAGCTGCGCGCGATGATCGTTTCTTTTGCGGTGTTCCTTTCCCTGGAAAACTATACGTATACAGTCTTCGGAAATTAACGACAGCTAGAGGTTAAACAAGAGGGATTTTTTTTCTTCTTCTCTTAGAGATTTTCTCACGTCGAATTAGATTGGCTTTTGGGATATTAATGGTTCGTCACTTTTTTTTGGAATTATTTTCGATGGGCGTCGATTTTTCTTAAAGACTCGTTTATCTGATGATAATGAAGATATTTCAATTTTTCACTTACGCGCGATTATCAAAACTATCAGTATATTATAGAAATTTCGCATAATTATCAAACAAATGTCTACAAATAAAAAAAATACAACGTGCATCGCAGCTTATACAGCCCGATAATCTGGAAAAATGACACAACAAATTTGAGAAATCCAAAAAGAACGCGGGTATTAAGCTCTCCCTCGGGGATGTAAGAGAAAAAAAAAAAATAAATAAATGGCATCATCATGAAGCATCATGACGCGGAGGGGTCGATTGATCTTGATGGCGTATACAGTGTGTATATATATGTTTAGCCATCGGCATGCGCTCGAGCTACGTGGGTGTCTCGAACGCATCGATCACCGAACAGAGAGAGGAAAGAGAAAAAAAATCCTTCGTACACCTTTTTTTTTTTCCTCGGAGTAACTTGATGGATGCGAGATTATGAAGACGGAGAGACGACAGCGGCGGGCTTCTTGCCGCGTGTTTTCCACGCGAGTTTTAGTCGATCGACGCGCGCATTATTTCAGAATGTTTTTCAGGTGTGTATATATACGGCAGATTTATATACTTTTGTAGGAGTGATCGTTGAAATTCTTTGATAAAATTGCCCATTGTATAAGTTAATTAAACATTCGAGTTTATGCATAGAGGAAACCACTTTTTTTTATTCTGGACAGAGAGAACAATCGCGCGTTCACACGTATCGAATTAGCACTCAACTTTTTTTTTCTCGCGATTTTTAGTCTTTTTGACGGACAGTAATTCAGAAATTTTTTTCGAAAGTTTCGCGCCGCCGCGCCATTGTCGCGCGTTTATATGTATACGGCGAGCCGAGCGCGGCGTGAAAGGTGCGCAACGCGAGGTGCCAGGTTACGCCTTCTTCTTCTTCTTCTTCTTTTTTTTTTTATTCAATTGTCGCGCGAGTAATCCAAAAAAAATTTCTCTGATTTCAACTTTTTTTTTGTTGCGAATTAGCTGCTGAATTTTTTATTCGCTTCGTTAATGAATTTGTCGCTTCATTGTTTGCTTCAGAATTCAAGAGCTAAAAGTTGCTATCTGAATAATAAAAATAAATATTACTACATGACACTGTGTGATTTTTTGAGAATATATTTTTAAAAAACATAAAACGCTCGATTAAAATATCCAAAGCCCAGTCACCCTCAGCTTTATCTAAAAAAAAAAAAAAGAAAGAAAAAAGAAAAACGAAGAAGAAAAATATATCTCGACGAACACGCTGAAAAAGCAATATACAGCGAGCCGGAGCGTCTCGCTAAAAAAAAACCACTAGGTAGTATAGTATAAGGAAGTTGGACGACAAAAGGCGTATAGTCATAAACGCGAGCGCATGAAGATCGCAAGCTTCACTCCGATATATACCATATACATAGGAAGTACACGTCCAAGACTACTCGTCGTCGTCGTCGTCGTCCCTCTCGGAGAGAGAGAGAAAGTTGAATAGGCAAGATTGGAACTCTTCCTCCGTTTTTTTTTTTTGCACGCGCAGGACACACAACGCCTCTCTCGCTCTCTCTTCCGGCTTCGTCGGCTATTTCCTGCCGCTCGCGCCCGCGATATCGCGTTTAATCCTCACCACCACCGTATATTCCTTCTTTTTTTTTCGTTGTCCTATCGCCCTCAGGTGATGTGTGTTTTTTTTTCAATCTTTTTTCTTTTTTTTTTTTTTACTTTGCAGTTTTCCGCATTGCATTGTTGTACGTATGTCTCGCAATTCGCGACTCTTCTTTTTCTTCTTCTTTTTTTTTTGTTTTGTTCGCGTGAACAAGTGACGATGGAGGCGCGCGCGCATTTTAAGATTATTGCACTTCACGCTGCGAGAGAAAGATTGTTGTTGCTTCTTTTTTTTTTAATTGAAATGTTCGCTACGACTGACGTGTTGTTTTTTGAAAAATTATTCTACTACGAGCACTCGACAACGGAAGAAGCAATTATACATCCATCAACCTCTCGAAGGAAATACACTGGTAACTAAAATTGTACATCTCGTCGTTACTGACGCACTGCCCAAAAATAATCGCGTCATTATCAGCATCTTCGCGTCTATATAAATATCCGCCACGCACTACGCGCAAAGTTAAATCGGCGTATTGCTTTGGTGACGCACATTTCTCGTGCGCGCGTATATACGAGACGTACACGGCTCTCACGAATAGTATGCTGCTGCTGCTGCTGCTGCGGCAAGCGCGTAACGTATATCCTTGCTCTCGGCGGCCAGCCATTGAGCTGTCAGTCAAGTTCCTCTGCAGCTGCGCTACAGCAGCCCTACAGCCTCTCTCTCTCTCTCTCTCTCTCTCTCTCTCTCTCTCTCTCTCTCTCTCTCTCTCTCTCTCTCTTTATCCCCCTCACTCACCCGTACCTTACACTCATATATATATGTATGTATATATATACTCCCTCTTTTTTTTTTCATGCCCGCAGAAAACCCAACCAACCTTGCGCGGGCGAACCTGGAATGTATAATTATTCGCGCACGAGCGAGGGAGAGAGAGAGAGAGAGAGAGTTTCGAACGCGATGAGCGAACGGACTTCCCTGCTTGAGTTTTTGGAAGGGCAGAGAGAGAGAGAGAGAGAGAGAGAGAGAGAGAGAGAGAGAGAGAGAGAGAGAGTTGACGGGATTGTGGGTGAGAGGTTTTCAGATATATATTACCGGACGACATTTGATATATTTTTTGGAGTATTGTGATGTGTCCTTCTGTTGTAAACTGAAGGTTTCTGGAGAGGATGAATTTTTTAAATAAATTCTGTGAAGAATCGTGCTTGCAATTCAAGTTCTAACGTAAAGTCAATAGCCAAAGGCAAATGCGAGAGAAGAAAAAACATGTTTGACTCGATTATTATATAATACAAACTATACAGTACATATAGAAAGACTTTGACCAACCCTCTTGATGGACATCATCCACGCTGTGTTATATATATATATTTTTTATTATTCTCGTCAGCGAGAGGCAAACAAAAATTAAAAAAAAAAAAAAAATAGAAAACCAGCCTCCAGTCAACCGAAAGCGCGTCCGACCCCCGACACATTATATCATAATTGAGTGAGCATAACGCGCGATGTATTATTTTACAGTGTACAAGACGTTGAAAACGCACAATGGCGAAATGTCGGCCCCTTGAGCCTCTCTCTCTCTCTCTCTCTCGCTTAAATTACACGGCGAACAAGAAGAGAAAAAAAAGGACGACAATGGGAGAGAGTTTCTTTTAGTTACACACACACACACACACACACACACACGCAACTGGAGTAGTATAAGTAATCGATGCTTCGAAGCCAAAAAAAAAACGAATAAAGTGGTTACGCCTCGCGCAAAAGAAAGATTTAACTCGCTGGCTCGAGCTCTTTGTCATCCAATTTTTCCGCGAAGGAGAAGGTCGTGTACTGAAAATTATCCGCGCTCGCTCGCTCGCGGGGCACTGATCGAATGAAATTGGTGGTACTCGATGATTTCTTTTTTCTCTCTCTCCCTCTCTCTCTCTTTCCTTTTGTCGGCGATACAAGTACCTGTTTCTCTCTTTTAATTGAATGCCTATATTGCCGCAGCGAGTTAACAGCGATCATCCTCCTATTCAAGCTTCTCAGAGGGTTGATTCAATAGAATTTATTTCAATACCTTCTCGAATTCTTTAAGAAGAAGACGAAGCCAAGCAAGTCTTATTAACCCAGAAGCCTTTCCTTTCGTTTATTTATTTATTTTTTTTTCAATTTTTTTTTCAATTTAATTTCAGCTCGATATCTCACGTTAATGCGAATCTTTCACACTTTCACACGTTCAATTGTGCAATAGGGATGAAGAGAAGCAACAACAACAAAAAAGAAACGGAACTGAGAGAAGCAGCTCACCCCTATAACGTGCAGAGAGAAGATCAGGATTAGCTAAGTCCTGATCAGGATCGCCCCGAGAAATGAGGGTAGGATCAAAACTGCATTATATCTCGCTTATTCAGTCGGGGGGATTAGCCGAGATTCAGATTAACTTTTAACG
The DNA here is from genome assembly GCA_035047105.1 of Galeopsomyia nigrocyanea. Lineage (NCBI taxonomy): Eukaryota > Metazoa > Arthropoda > Insecta > Hymenoptera > Eulophidae > Galeopsomyia > Galeopsomyia nigrocyanea. The sequence goes on from JAWWMK010012820.1 coordinate 11,747, forward strand.
GTCAATAATTCTGCATCTGCCGAGATGAAAAAAAGAGTATACTATATATATATATACCTATAAAAGAAGTACCTACTTCAGCGACTTTTTCATTACAATGTTGGAGTTTTTTTTGTTATCAACTTCTTCGGTTAAAATAATATTAATGAGACCACGTGTAATGAATCGATATTAAATCTCCATATGCAATAATTTAATTTTTATTTTTCAGCGAACTATTGAAGAATATAAGTTTTTAATTATTTATTTGTATAGTTCCTCAAATATTATAAACTTTGAAAACATATTTTATGTATCATAAGTACGACGTTAATAAACAGATAAAGTTAGAACGTTATTATCATCATCTGAATAAGGTGGCTATATTATAGTTTCGATTTTAACAGGTAGGTGGAAAAATTCTTCTAAAACCAAAAAAAAATGTTTACTAAAGAATTTAACATTAACTACTGCTGTAGTAAATATATGTTTTCTGTTTGCAATTAATTTATATGACTGCATTGCGGAAAATCCATAATGATACATCTGAATAATTATACAAGTAAAACCTAATTAAAATTATCCAAAAAAACGTATAACCAACAACCGACACTCATTAATCATCAGTAATTGCAGAAATTAATCGCGAAGATATAGAAGCGCGTGACATCATCATACACGAAGCGATAAGCGTTAGCGCGTTAACGTGCTACAGGCGCAGATATTGGCGATCACGGAAGCACATCATCAGGGATCGCGCGAGCGCGAGATGACGATTGACATGGCGGTGTTGCGCAGCAGTTTCAATCCGTTTAACATCTCTCTCTCTCTCTCTTTCTCTCTCTCTCTCTCTCTCCTCGACCATCAAGCAGCTAATGGCTCTCTCTGACAATTTGATGCAGCATTGTTGCCAGCTTAATGCCTCGCGACATTTAGATTAGCCATCACTTTCCAATTGAATTTCACGTGTCACGTTTTTAAGCCTTTTGTACAAAAATATAAAAAGTGTGTTTGCACTATGTGTAGTATCAATTTCAGAAATATATGGTAACGGTCGTATAAAACAACATCTGCCATTGTAAAAAGAGAATTTCTTGACGGAGCGAGGAAAAAAAATGTGAATTTGATCTCAACCTTTTCAAGTCATATCCTGCCTGCGACATATATATATAAATTTCTGTGCAGTTCGATGATATTTTTCTACCTTTGTTCGTGAGTCGCTGTGATGATTTTTTGGGAGTCTGCGTGTCTTCCTGTCCGCTGTTTCTTTCTGACTGTTGCGCTTCGTTCTTTTCAAGATGCGTGTAAAAAAAATGTTACTATAGATTCGCGTTTTATATAATGAATGAATGAATAATATTATAGCTCAAGATTCAGCTTATATTTGCACATGACGTTGCGGCAAATGCCTCAAATGGTAATTTTTGAAATACATAACAACAAATTTTCACCAAAAAATTGTTTCCACGCAGAATTATATACTATCTGAAAGTATTTCCCGCGATAATTATCAAAGAAAATATATCCATCTGGTAGCATATGTACGAAACACACGTGTTACATAATAGCTACCAGAAAAGCTTCAACAAATCTAGCGTATGAACATATTAGCCATACACAGCATCCTCCGACACGAAGCCTATATAACCCAAACCACCCTCGTATATAATGTTTGTGTTCGTTAGGATGTAATCTCATCTGGGCCCCATCGATTGTTATCTACCAGTTTTTTTTTCTCCTCGTTCCTCCGATTTGTAATACCTCGCACGCGGAGAGAGAGATCGTTTGACCCACCGGTAGCTCTAATTTTTTTTTTCTCCGAAGCTTCCTGTTTCTAATTCGCCCCCTCAGATCTCGAGCCGCATCTTCGCGCGTATTATACGTGTATAAGGGGGAGATCGAGGATAGTAATTTTTTCTCTTTTTTTTTTCGAGGAGACGAAGAGTTTTCTGAGAAGGTTTCGACGAGAGTTTGATGGCTTTTCTGCGGGGTGCGAGAGGCGAGATCGTATATATAAGGGGATTTTTTTGAAATTATAAGTTTTCGACGAAATTTTAATGGTCAACCGTGTGAAAATTTTTTTCTCGTTTCAGGTGTGTATGGGTGTACGCATTCTTCGCATTTTTTTGGGGAGATCAGCTATAACCTGCTCAAGTTCCAGATTCAGTTTATTTTAAATGCTGGATGAAAAATTTATAACATATGAATAAATGTGATAGTATTGAAAATAAAATAATCAATTTTTCATTTGTCAAATATTTTGAAATAATCTATTGAAATATTTTAATAAATAATATTTAATTTTTCTAAAATTGAAATTCAACAGGTAATAAATTGAAAAAAGGAAGCTACAAATTAGTATTTCTAGAATTCCTAATGACTGTTCAACCCTCCAACCCACCAAATAATTAGAAACAAATGCCAGCTTTAAAGGCAGTGGCCACACAATTAATACAATAATTGCCACTTGCACCCCATAAAACTAACACTCACTCTCGTTCTGTCTCTCAAGCCACACAAAGCCGTCAAGGTAAAACTCAGAAGAAAGAGAGGGAGAGGGAGAGAGAGAGTAGCGCTCGTAGAAGCGAAAAATCCATGAATGGGCCAAAAGAGGAGAATCGATACTATATAACGCGTTAGAAACGTCCGAAAGTTTTCACTTTTCGGCCTGTAGTATAGGAGGGCGAGGCCTTCTCTCTTTTTTTTCCCTTCATTGTCCCGTGTACCAGTAGAGTCGCGATTTTCTCCGAACAAACCAAGAGAGCTGGACCCCCTTAAATTTACGGCATTCCAATGGGGGTGCGAGCAGGTAGAAAAGTTTAGTTTTTCTCGGGACACCTTTTCAGCGTTTGAAAGGGTGACGAGGGAGGGATGATAGACAATTTTTTTTCTCTCTCTCTCTCTCTTCTTTCCGGCGCGTGAAAATAACGGTGTGTCCACGCACACGACTGATGTTCCGTTTCCTCTTGAGATTCTTTTTGTAATGTGAATGGTGGGATTTACATTGTCGCGCGCCTGTGCGTTCTCCAATGACTTTCGATGAGTTTCTCGAGATGTAAATAAATATTTGGTGAATGTATCGTTTGCTTTGCGGATTAATTCTTTTTTTCTTTCCGGTCGGAAATTCATATATCGAAAAATAATGATAGACGAAAAAAAAAAGAAAGTTGTCCGTCAAGTATATAACAAGTCACACGTTATACGAATATATAACAAAGAAAGTAAAGTAGCAGACGTCACCCCCGTAAAATCCGGCAAATAAGATTTGCATTCCACGAGTAGCAGCAGCAGCGTCATTGTCCCCAAGAAAGAAAAAAAAAAAAGGAGGACATCATGCATCAGGCGAAAAAAAAGCGAGGTCACGGCGAGAAAAAAGGGCGAGGCTAAACGGTAGGCGGAGAGGAAGTGCGAATGGAATTCGAGAAGGTCTCTCTACCCCCACCGACCATCACATATATACACACACGCAAGTTTCATTCTTACATTTTTCCATCTCTCGAACTGTGAAATATTACGGGGCTCTCGTGATTAGTGACAAATGGTCACGCGGCTGACACCATCTCTAGAAAAGATTCATTCATCTTTTTTTCTTCTTTCAGTTCTTCTTCTTCTTCTTCTTCTTCTTCTTCAGTGGCCGCCCTCCAATCGCGCGCATGGCTCTCTCTCTCGGAGTTTTCAATGAATTGCACGTGCGCACGCTACTTTACGAGTTAGCCTGAAAAATATTTGTCCGTGGAAAAAAGAAAGATTAACAGGTAAATCTCGATTGTGTCATCTGGGGAGGCTTTGGCTAGTCTATATATAAAGGTCACTGAGGGTGTTTTTTCCTGTGGCTTTTGGGCATACTTTTTGAAAGTAGTTCAAACTCAAATATTTAGGTGGCGAGTATTGTGTGTAAGTCCTATTGAAGAAATTGTGACTTTTGGTTTGATAATAATTTAGATTTCATAAGGTGTTCAATTTTATTTATTTAGTGAAACAATTTCCATGTCTATTACTCTCAATTATAATCGTGCTAAAATAAGAAAAGCAATCACGATACAGTCAGTGCACCCAACAACAAAAGAGCTTTCAACAAAAAAAAAACAAAACATTTTTCCCCGGCTTAGCCGCGCGCATATATATAACGATCTGCCCCCGAGATTCGCAACCTGTCGAATAAGGTACATAGATCGATCTACATCGATCATCATCGTCGTCTCGATCCCCTACTTCTTTTTTTGTTGTCCGGACACAGGAAACTCGAGCACTTGGTTCCTCTCTCTTCTCGATTATATACCCTCGTCTAAGACAAATCTAGCGGCGGAAGAAAAAAAAAAGGAGATGTCCTTTACGAGATAGCGGCACGGCTTTTTTTTTCAATGAAACGAAAGATGAGATCGACGAGATAAGCGGCTCTCTTTCCCATTTATATTTGCACCACCCACTTCCCGAAGAAGTGGTAGTAGTTCTACGAATGCTCCATTCATCCAATCGATCCAACCGTGAAAAACGCACCTTTCGATTCTTCCTTTTTTTTCAAGAGAGCAGAGAGTATGCATACGGGTATTTAGTGCGGAAACGCGCGTGTGCGGCGTCTTCGGGCGAAGGTGAATGAGCTTCGTGGTTTTTCTTTTGTACATATAAGCACACACTCGAAGGTGCGATGCTTTGTGTTGCGATGACGTTTTGGATTTAGATGTTTCAAAGCCAATTATTAGAGGTATAAAATTCCTTCTTCTTCTTCTTTTTTTCGAAAAAAAAATGTCACACGTGTGTTTTGAAAAAGAGAGAATCAGAAATAGAAAATTCATAATCTCCAATAACCTACTTTTCATCTCCTCTCGAGTTCTAAACAAATGGAAAAAAAATCTATCGCAAATAAAAAAAAAAGAAAAAAAAAGAGTCAGCGTCAACAAACAATGAGAAAAAGATAATATTTAACTTTCCAATACGCCTAAACCGGCGTCGTGCGTCGCCGCCCGCAAACGAGCGAAAACAATGCACGTCAAAGCGCTTCATAATGCAAATATACGTCAGACGACATCCGCATGCCGATAGTTCTCTCTCTCTCTCTCTCTCTCTCTCTCTCTCACTCGCTTCTCACTCACTGCGCTAAATTGGAAAAACTGCACTTTTGTACTTTCAGAAAATAAAAAAAAATAATAATAACGGACACATCAGGTCTAGACATCCCACGCCTATGATCCATTTAAGCGTCGCCGGTCTAAAATAATAATAATAATAAAAAAAAGGGAAAAGAGAGCGACGATAATTTTTTTTTTCACTTCTCTCCTCATAGCACTGACTCGACCTCGTTATCGGGAGCCACGCAGTTTATATATAGGGATGGGAACGCCGTCGCACGCTTGTGTCTATTGTTCGACCAGACTGCGCGACGACGCGCCACAGGGGTTTTTTTCGAGAGAGAGTGAGCGAGAAAGACCAGGTAGGTATATAACGTTTGTGCGTCTATGTTTCTCTTCTTCTTCTTTTTTTTCGAAAAGAGATTTTGCGATGGGAAGCGAGGTGCCGCTAATGACTTATGGTCAAGCTGAGGTGTGTTTTGCGGTTGGTTTTTGGCTAATTGGCTACTGGTGGTGTGGAGAAAGAGATAAGATGTAGGGTGTATAGCATATATACATCTTGTTCGGTTTCGCAGGTGTGAAGTCGATGAATATTTTCTGTCGGATAATCGGTAAAAGTAAAATTGATGATGCGAAATATTTACTTGCCAGCATGAACATTATTATTAACGAAATAGCGAGTGCACACATGTGATTTCTACCCTTTGTAGTATTGTACAGAGATGGTTCTCTCTCTCTCGGTCGCGCTAATCTCTCACTCGTAGGACCGCAGGATTAGCCTCATTAACTTGCGCATTCACGCTTATTTCCTCCTTTCTTAGCCTTGCTTTCGCTCTCTGTCGTCCAGTTTTTTTTCTCACGTCGCAGCTCATGCGGAAAAATTTGTCTCTTCAAAGCGCTAATGAATGAGATTACTGGCGTTTTTTTTCTTGTTGGAGAGGTCCCTTAATTTCCAAAATTTTATGCACAAAATTGCCGTTAACCGAAAAACATTGTCCACAAATTACTTTTACTTTGAAGGGGGGAAAGAGAGAAGACCACACGCGTATAATCTTTTTGGGATCTATATACACACACAGAAAAATCTCTAGTTGATCTTGAGGATGATCGCGATGTGTGCAAGCGTGGGAAGAAATCGATTGGAGAGAGAGAGAGGAGTGTTTTTTCAATGGGTATAAGTAAGCCGAATTACAGCGAAAAAAAAATCAACAGACCCTCGAGCGGCAAAATACGAAGAAATATAGATCGAAGGAGGAGACGCAGAGAGAAAAATTGATGCTACAACAAAATTATTTTTAAATTAATTTGTATTTTCGTCGAGAAAAATCACTCGAAATTAACATCCACCCCGAATAGAAAAATGAATCGTCATCCGTCACAAGATCCAAAAGAGTCGCCTATACCCAAGAGAGAAAAAAAGGAAGGTAAAGAAAGAAAAGAAAAAATCATCGTCAACCACGACGAATCGCGCGATAGAATAAAATAAAAAAGGGTGTCCAAAATGGGCGTCGCGCGCGCGCCCGTGAGTGTCGGCCGTGAAAGGAAAGCCTATTTAGAAAAACCGCAGAGAGAGAGAGAGAGAATTTCGCTAAAATCCTCCCCCGTGGACTTGTCTCTCTCCCTCCCTCTCTCTCTCCGCTCTCTATCTCTCTCTCTCTCTCTCTCTCTCTCTCTCTCTCTCTCTCTCTCTCTCTCTCTCTCTCTCTCTCTCTCGGACGCTCCACCTGTCAAAGGTATAAATCAAGCAGCGCGTTTTGGGAAAACTGCTGCAGGTGCAGATTTATATATATATCCATACACCTGACGCCCATCACCAATCTTTCTCGCAAAATTTTCACTGCTATTTACGACTTCGAGTAGGTATGGCCAGTAGTAGTAGTAGTAGTAGTAGTTGTCATCCCTCTCCTCGGACGGCATGAGATTATGACTTTATATCGTAAATAGATTAGCCGTAAGTATTGGCTAGAGTGGCGAGTCAAGAAGTCAAGGAGGATCGTCTAAGCCAAAATACGTGAGGATACGGCGTTCCACCGTGTTTACCTCCTAGATGTCCGATTTATGATTTATGGTCTTAGCACGGTAGTAGTAGTAGTACGCAGTGGTGCTTAGCTGCTGCTGCTGATGCTGTGATAGTTTTTCGGAGCCGAGCGCAGGGTTAGATTTACGCGCTTTTATTAGTTGGCGGTGGTGGTGCGCGCGGCTTTGAAATTTATGCTCGTTGTTTACGACGCGCTGTATGTTCTTGCAGGAGAGGTTCATTTTGTGAATCTTTTGGGAAATTGGGACAGGTTGCGGCGTTGCGTAACTTTGCGCAACTATGAGGATTTCACTGATTTTTTTTTTTATTGCCGGTTTCCGTAATAAATCATCCGTAAAGTATATATACTTACTTTTGAAGAATTTACGCGGTGAAGGTTTTTATTGATTTTCGATAAAAAAAAATGTACATCTGCGCGTTTCACCTCGAATTAGCCCTTTTATAATTCAGCCCGTCATAAATCAACGCAACGATCTCTATTCTGTGATAATAATACAAAAAAAAAGACACCTGGTCCAAGGTCCAAGCGTAATATCTCTGTCCGTACGGATAGATTGAATCATTAAAATTGAATGGCAACGGACTTTTTCAAAGGATTTTTATTGATGTGTGGTAGCACTGTGGGCGGTGCCTTACTTTTGTTACCCCCTTGTAGAAAACCACGCACGCGTCTATCATTTACAATGTATAATGTTAGGAAAATTAGAGTTACGATGAAGATTTTAAACGACGAAAAAATTTTCTCTGAATAAGGTTTGATCATTGAATGGAATAAATTTGGATTTTCGCTATTTATATTGATTTCAGGAAAGTGAAAAACGTGAAATTAATCGATGTGAAATAATCATTTTAGCTGAATTTTAGTAAAATAATTAATGCGAATCGTGAACAAAAAGTTATTTTTCAAATCAGTTGTTTAGAAAATTATAAGATCGTAAAGTTTTTACTATCACTCACCAGAGGGTTAAAGACAATTATAATCGTACAATTAAGTGAATTTTTTTAATAACTTAATATATAATTATACTATTTCATTAGTGAAACACTTACAATATATAGTTAACTTAACAATTTTCTTTAGCTGAAATGGCCTTAGAATATAATTTTACTTGATGAAAAATGCCTTAGACCTTTTTCAATTGATTTTCAATATCGAAATCTTTATTTAAATGCAATTAATTTACAGTGATGAAAATATATAAAATATATTGTCAAAAAGCATTTTCTACATGAATAACACGAGCGAAAAAAATATATAGACACACGCTAAATTATAGTACCCTCATGTGCGACTTAACAGTGTCTAGCTGTCGATATTACGATTAATTCGCTCGTAAATTTTCGCCCGCGGGGTTCCTAGAACTCATGGTAATTTATATATTTTTCTGTCGGGCTCTGAAAATCCACACACGCACACCTGGATATGGTTATATACCTGCAGAAAGCTAGACTGCGTTGCGCCAAGCTTTCTTCTTCTTCTTCTTCTTCTTCTATATACCGGAAACTACGCGCATTCTTTTGGGACACGCCGCGCCGTGAATGAGCGAGCGGTTTTACGGCCATTTTTTTCTCTCTCTTTCGCCTTTTTCGAGAATAACATTGTTTAATGGACCGCTTGCTTTTACGAGCGTGAAATGTGGGCGGATGCGCCAAGTTTTCTAAGCTGAGACCTGCACTGATCGACAATTCGTTACTAATTTTTTTTTTGCTCCGGGAGGTTGATTTCCTTTTTTTTGCAGGTGTGCAAATGTGCGATTATTATACTTATATCATTTCGTTTGGGGTTTTTGTCGGTAGATGGATCACAGTTTATAATAATATTTCAAAAATTATTAGTTTATAGAAAATAAACTAGGTGTTAGATTTTTCAGATCTGTATTTTTAATGCTGTAAGAATAAAATTTTATAATGTCAATGTCATGGAATTTCATTACATATTTACTCCAAAATTTGGTATACTGTAAAAACAATCAATTTCAAAGCGAATTCCCAAAAAATCAAACGAATCACAGCTAAATGACGAAACAATCGGTTATTTGCGCATCGCACTCGAGAGCATCGAAATACCCCTCTCGAAATCAGCATAACAAGGGAAGAAAACTCACTTAACCGCTCGATAAAACAACGAAAAAAAAAGGAGAACGAGGGAGCTCTTCGAGTATCTCATTCCGTGCGGCTTTATTTATGCGCTATTTATACGCGCGGAGGGAAAGGAGCGGGAAAAGTGTGCGGTTAATCGAGAGAAAGAAAGAACGAAAGCAAACTTGCCCTCCAATCCTCCTCCTCCTCCTCCTCCTCCTTCCTCCTTCGTTCGCGAGAGATTACCTCCTCGCGTTTTACACTTGATCGAGCAAACAGCTGAAAAAGAGAGGAGAGGGAGAGAAAGAGAACGATTCCCCACAATCAGTCCACGATGCTCCTAAATCAAGTGAATTTATTACCTGCCAACCAGCTTCGATGCCACTTTTTTTATGCGTTGATGGTGCGAATTGATTTTTTCAAAGTGTGTTGTGATGGGTAATTGAAGTAGAAGTGAAATTTTTTTTTTAATTGTAGTTCATTGTTTTTTAAATTACTTTTTTGCGTGTGATAATAAATAAAAAAAATTGTTCGATTTGAATTGTTTATCGTCATTGGGTATAGATGGATTTTATTAGTCGCAGCTAAACTAATGTACTTACAAATCTTAGTATACGAGTTCGATAACTTGTTCGGTATGATATTACATGTAAGCCTTACATTTATTAATGTTATTTGAAGTTTTATTTGGATTAAATTAAACGTTTTCCGAAACTCACTTACAAAAATTTAATTTACATCGTAAATAATCATTTGCAGTGTATTACATATAAAATACAAGAAAAAAAATATGATTGACACTTCGATAGTGACAATTCGTGCACACACCCAAAAAAAAAATTACCGCTCAATTACACCAACTAACGACAACCTAATTGCACGAAAGAACCGCATCCTCGAAGCCATCACAATAGAAAAAGTTTCGCGACTAAAAATCAGGCCCCGCGATCGTACAATTGTATGTGTGTGTCTGTCACCCCTCGAAAAATGCTCAATTATCGAATCGACAAAAGGCGCCACGTCATTCATAGCGATAATAATACCATGCTGCCGTACACAATGCTGATTCGCGCCTATATAAGATTGACTCGAGATGGGCGGTCTTCTGTGTATATTATAAGGGAAAAGCGTATGGGAAAACAGACACGTATATATAGGTGGAGTAGTAAATAAAGCTACAAAACGGCGATTGATCAAGACGTGTCTGCTTTCTTTTTTTTCTTCTCTTTCACTTTCAAAAATGCGATGTTTTGAGGAAGACCTTACGATTGTCGCGCGACGCGTTCATGGTCCATTTGGCTCGAGAGATCGCTTTACGCACTACCACGCTCGTATTATTGTCAGAACTCGAGTGCTACTGCTGCTTGTGTGTGAGTAGTGTGCCTTTTTTCAGGAATTTTCAGTATATTGTGAAACGATTTTTTTCATTGTGCTTGGAAAATCGTGAATACATGAATTATAATAATATGGAATTATTAGTTTTCCAGTTCGAAAACAACTTGACTCTTTCAAAACTTTTTTTTGTTCTACCAATAGATGGATACCCATGTAGTAGAAACGATTTCAAAATTGAGAAAACATAAACATGATAAACTGGTGATACAGATGAACTATCTACTTCACGTTGAAATTTTTCATGCTTATAATTAGTTATTGGTAATTTCATACTGACAAAATGTGCAATAAAAAATCTATGAAAATGTAAAGATAATAACACCAAACATTCCAAGTTTTATAAGTATACTTATACATGAATAAAACAACAAAATAATTTTCTTACTCTACTAAGCATTAACCTCGCAATAAAACCACACACAACACGCAACGCATCGTTCTATATAACAAAGCAGCAAAGTCGAAAGTAAAAACGTTCTCGCAAAGTCAGCAAATGGCCATATACGTATAATAATAACCTCAGAATCACATTCACGTTGCCGAACAGTATAGTTAAGTACACCGCAGTACAGTTCATCGAGAGAGCATAGAGTT
>JAWWMK010012851.1:0-22873 GCA_035047105.1 Galeopsomyia nigrocyanea
CTATATACCTTCAAAAAGAAGAGGAAAAAGGTCCGGAAGCCTTAGCATCAAAAAAATTTTTTGCCATTCTAGACCCCCGAAAAGTATGTTTTTTAAAGGATTTCGTCATATATACAGTTCCCTCGCATGTCTTATCAATATTTCCGCTATTAGCCAATAAAAAAATTCTCAAAAAAGAATATTGAATGAAGAGTCTCGACGACGACGACGACGACGACGACGAAATATCGCATTTAACAAGCCCAGCCGGTGTATACAAGCTTTACAACCTATTATTTGAAAGGCAAGGCGCGCGCGTGTGCGCAGGTAACAGGTTCATCAGCGCAGTTCTCTTTCTCCCCCTTTAAAAAACCAGTTTAGCGCTCTCACGTGAAATTGCTGCTGCTGCTGCATGCTGCCCACCGTCTAAGCTTCGTCGTCGGTGCAGTGAAACAAAAAGAAAAATATACACATCCTGCAGCGTGAGTACACACAAAAAAAAAAAAAAAATGCCGATAACACACACGCACGGTGTTGAAGACGAAAGAGAAGCGTTATCGCCGTGTCGCGCATATTATGGAGGTACCTCTTTTGTTGTCGGCGGTGTTTAATGCGTGCACAACTTCCCGAGCGTGTTGCGCAATCACCTGCACGCGGATAGGGTTAAAACTCGTATATCGTCACGCTCTTCGAGCGAAACATTGTTTCTTTTTTTCTCCTTTTTTTTTCTGCGACAGGTGACGATATATAGACGATGATTGTTTGAAAATTAACGCGAGGAATGGTTATACTTGGAAAATTTGCTTAAAATTCTTTGTGGGGTTATCGTGATGAATGGAAAATTTGGGATGAGATTTTTTTTTATTGTATTTGTTGAGTATCATTGCAAGATTATACTTTGCAACAGAAACAAGTGTAAAGATTTGCATATTGAAACGCTTGTAGATATCGCTTAATTAATTAATTCATATTATGAACTTGTTTCCAGCATAAAATGAATATTTCCGATAAAGTAGATAAACGGATGCTAAAAAAAACTTTATGCATCCTTGATGGCATACTAACATATTTTCTTTTTTGCAACAATAAGCAGGACATTGTTTTTTTTTTCAAATAATAATTCGACGACACGTGTGATGCAAAATTCTGCATATTCACAGTGATAAGCACGTTTATTTTGACTGCTCAATGTGACGAAGAATGTGTTTACGAGAAAAAAAAAGTTTATAATGAGAAAAACTGATAGCTTGGACGTTGATAAATAAACAACATTTTTTTTGGATGGTAATGCTATTGTAAGCTGATTGTCATTTTTTCCACGTGCAAAACAAACGTAGAGCCGTAAGGAAAATCAAACACAAAGCATTACTATTTTTGTTCTTTTGTAAAAAAATTGCGTTGTGATAAACATGTCACTATCATCCATAAAAAATTAATTAATATTTTAAATCGGGTTCTGGTTTTTCGACCAAAAATATGCAAGATAATCCTGCAGCCGGTTATGCAAGGTTGAAAACAAAGATGAATGACCACAACTCACCTGACCAAAATGTGTACCGCCAGGTCCTTGAGCACAGGAAGGTATCGCAGCCTCTTGAAAAAATATACTGAGTGCAGTCTGAAAAATATAATTTTTTTTATCATTTTACAAACTTTTTTTACAAAGAAAAATGGTTTATTTGATCCAAATAATATTTATTAACAATAAATAAATTATTTTGTATAATACGAGCAAAGAAAGCAATTAAATAATTTTAACTATTAACGAATCAATTATTTGATTTCTCAATGTCGTAACAATTAATGACTTTTTTTAAATTCAAATAAATTTCTTTATTTGATCCAAACATTTCATTTTTCCCGTGTATGCACATAGATACGCGTATACACAAACACACATCTCATATACACTTTCTAATTGCCTCGCGGTTAAATTCATTTTGCATTTTATACTCTAAAACTTTGTACCAGCTGAAAAACGTACCATTAAACCTAGCATATTATAACTTTGCATAACAAGCGCAAACAATAGAATTTTATCGAAAAAAAAAATTCTATATGACTCTGTCGCAGTTTACGTAACTTCCTGGAAAACCGTGCAACTTTTCCGTGTGTATATAGCGTAATTCCCATTTATCGAATCGTTTCGTTTCAGACGCGTATCTATATACACACGCGTATTTGATTTAAAGCTACGGCAATGTCGTAGAAATGTTCCCACGCGATCGACCTACACACACATACACACACAGGCAACATCCATTTTATATATACCCGATTCAATGAATCGACAAGTACTTTCTCTTATTAAACGAGGAAAGAAGAAGAAGAAGGTGTCTTTTTTCTTCTCTCATGCTTGTTAGTCATCAATTTCAATTCGATTTGCTGGTTAACTTAGCAATCGTCGAGCAAGCGAGCGTAAAATAAAAAGCGAGTAATGAATAACGAAGATTTATTGCATAATCGCGCGTTATTACGCGAAGTGGTATAGTCAAATCGATAACGCAATATTATCGCGGATACGTTACGGAATATATAAAGTCACGATGACAATTTTCTCTGACAACGTGATTCGTCATCAACAGCAGTAGCAGCAGCAGCAGCTGACGCGGAAGTCAAAAGAGTCACACAGATATAACGTTTCTCGTACACATATGTACGTCCTTGTTTGCTTTATATTCGCGAATGGATCTACTACTATACTATATACGTGTGGAAACATTCATCATATTAATGCTACGACGGAAGTCAAGCAGGTTTGTTGTAAGACCTGATAAGACAACATATCATGGCTTTTGAGAGAGAAAAAAAAGTAATCTTATGAATTATATATGAAGCTTTGTTCGCGCGCGTGTGTGTGTGTGTGTGTGTGTTTGTTTTGCATTTTATTGGGTTTAGTCTAATGAAAACTGACGGTAATTCTGTTTTTCATAATCAACACACTTTTCTTGAATGTATTATCGCGATCGAGAAGATTTCCATATCAAAATATAAAGTTCAATATTAAGCGTGAAGATAAAACTTTCAACGTTGAATAATCAATCGTTCTATAATTAAATCCACATTGTTCTAGCGATGATTGCTCAGATGTTTCAATCTGCTTTTTCTTTTTTCGTAAAAACGTGTACCGATAAAATCTACCTATCATAAGACCTTCATCTATTATATCGTTTCTTGCCAAACAGGTCTGTGTTATTTACGAATCTCCACGAAGCTTTTTATCGAAAAAAAAATCGCAACCGTTTAAAGTTCAATGACCCATAAACCGTCGTCTATATATTCCTAGCAATTGTAGTCTTGTTTATTTCAGTTCAAGTCACATTCCGCTATATAGACAAGTTCGTACTTGAGTGTCTGTATCAATTAAGATTTTTTTTTTTTTTGATATCGAACTGAAGCAGCGAATTTCACATCTAATTTGACTCGTCGCATGTATATATAAATATCAATATATACGTTGGAAGAGAGTTTTCACGCTATTTCGTTGTCACATAGACACGAATAGAAATTTAATTTTCGTCGCGACGTCCATCGACGCGTATAAGTTACACGCGTAACAAATTGGGTTGACACGAAGGAGACGGAGCTTGACTATTGAATTATTCCTCGTTTGACGCCTTGTTATACGTATAGGAGGGCTGGTCATCATTATGTAGGTGTATGTGTGGGTGTGTACATGCTGGCGGGAAAATTCGATCGATCGGTCGCCTTGCGTTTGCGGTAATCGTGACAATGCGACACGTTGGATTGTATATATGTAGGATATGGGTAAGCAAACCAAAAATGTTTGCGCTGAAATGCAGAAACTCTGCAAATCAATTCTACGATATACATACTTAAATATAAAGTTGACGATTGTTGTTGCAAATTATTATTATTACGAAATGTTGATTGTTTTGAAGATGGTACAAATGACGGATCTACGATAATTAATTGTCGTAATCGCGAATTGTGTAATCTTTTCAGCAGAATACATCATCTATATAATATGTTTATTAATAACAACATTATATCAAACTGTTTATCCTTTGACCTCGAAAGATACGTAGAGTAAATCAATAATTACCCGCGTCGAACGAATAATCTTTTGATATTTTATCGATGAAAGCCCCTTGCCGAAATATTTTTTATCGATTATCAAATCTATGCCTCTTGAAAATAAAAAAAAAACATCTAATCAATCTTAACATTTTTGCATTGATACAAATCTGTCCGTTATCGTTTATATTTGTTATATCATACATTTAAAATCATTATTTTTTTTTTCTCCTCCCCCTTTATATTTCTCTACGTTTACCGTGCAAATTTATGCGAGAGAGACTATACTAATATACAGCCGCACATGGCACCACCAGTCTCTGAAGTTCTCCGATACCAGCTACTTCGGCGACGAAAGTAGTTTTGCCAGAAATGCAATTTCGGTTTCGTCCGTGTGTCGCCGCCACAATCCTTTTTTTCTTTCTCTCACTCTCGTCTCTGTGTATAAAATTAAAAAATTTTTGAAGGTCGACAAGCGTATACAACTCGAAAGAGAAGAATAATGATATGTATCTCATAGCTTTTTCGTTTGACACGATCGAACAATATTTCTGCACGTAAATTCATAGCTTTCAATTACTATAAGACGTT
Source organism: Galeopsomyia nigrocyanea (assembly GCA_035047105.1). Taxonomy (NCBI): domain Eukaryota; kingdom Metazoa; phylum Arthropoda; class Insecta; order Hymenoptera; family Eulophidae; genus Galeopsomyia; species Galeopsomyia nigrocyanea. Next base: position 4,609 of record JAWWMK010012851.1, read on the forward strand.
TAATAAATGATCAACGCGTCTGGCTTGCATGAAAAATTAAGCAACATCGCGACGATAAATTCATGCGCTCATTAAAAAAAAAAGGTAATATAAAATAAAGCGCGTGCATCGTTATACATATATCGGCCCTTTTATATATACTCCGAGCAGCAAGCAAGCAGCAACAGCACCGTTCACCGTATTGGATATATAACCGGCTACAAGCCGCTTGGCAACACGATGTGTAATGTGTGCGTGTGTTGAGGCACATATATATATATAAGAAAGTGAGCAAGTGCTGCGCGTGATGTAGCTTTTGCGCGTGGTTTTGTTACTTGGGAATCCCAAGTGAATCATCGCTTCGCTTGGTTCGCGCGCGCACGATCGATCCCATATATACTTTTGTGCGCGGTGGTATATATACAACAGCAGCACCCTCGAAGTGAAAGGTCTTTTTTTTTTTTTTTCACGGGAACATCTGGTGTTTCATACATACATATTGTACACGTGTCTTTGTTTGTAACTCGGTGGGTTTATCCCACAGCCGAAGAAAAAAAAAACACAGAGGTTCCTTTCTCATCGATACGCGAAAAAAACTACAAAGTAATCGAAAATTGTTGAAAATACATACAGAGAAGGTATTAAACAGACGAGAGTAGAAAGATAGCGATTATAATTCTTTGGGATGTCAAGCAACTATAGAAAGAAAGAAAGAGAGAGACAGAGGAAGCAAAAAGCACACGATTCTTATGTCAAGACAGAGAGAGAGCAAGCAATTTGGCAACACCGCATTCGCACGAGCTCTGCGTGTGTTGTATATGTGCGAGTGTGTCTCTCGACTCTCCACTTCTCTCTCTCTCTCTCTACCGTGACTTTTCTACTTCATCGATTGTATATATTGTGCGTGTGCCATGCATAACAGGTGTGTCCGTGTATGTAAGCATGGGGAAAATTCACACAATTCTTTGTTGTGTGTGTGACGCGCGAGAGTTTTCGTGATAATTTATTTGCGAAGTACATATATACTGAACAATGTGCGTATTGCATGTGTATATCGATATATCGGATGGTAATGAATGTCGTAACGAGGGAACCATATACTTGCCGATAAAAGTATATAATAATTTACAATCTCGTTATACACTGAAAAACGAAAGAAAAAAAAGTTTCGTAAGCCTTATGGGAAATTATTTATCGAGTGCATGCGGTGTGTCTATATGTGGAGAGAGTACAAAAGAAATTTTTGATATACGTCGAGAAAAAGCTAAAACCTATAAAAAAAAATCCAAGCCTCCCCCTCTCCCCCTTCTCGAGTACCAAATAAAGGTATATAATTCACGAACTGACTATGTTTACCAAAGCAATTTCACGTTTCTGTGTGTATACGTACGTAAGGGGAGTTAACGACTCATCAATAAGAAAGGATTCATCGATTCTACCGCGAAAAAAAAAACAAAAAAAGAAGAAAAATAACCATGAAACACGAACAGGTAAAAGCCACGACCGAGAGAGAGAGACTCGTACTAAATAATTTGCCGAGAAGGACTTTTCCCTCGCGACGACGACGACGCTGCTATGTCTCAATGGCCCTTGAGAAAAGCTGCCGTTGCTGCTGCTGCTGCTGCTGCTAGCCCCGAGGCAAACTTCACTTCCAGTTTATCGGAGGATATTTTCTCGAAAATGAGATTTTTTCTCGGCACTCCTTGTTTTTTAAAGAGCGATTGTTCTCCTGGATAATATAAAAATAATGTATGATTTTTTTTCTCTCTCGCAAAGTATATAAATTAGTTTTTATGGTGGCACGTCTTTCTCTCTGTCGAGAGAGAGAGAGAGCGAGTTTGGTAAAAATATTATACGTTCCAAGATTTTCTTCTCTCTTATACATATATATAATACCGACACGCGGCGTCGGGCATCATCCTTTTACGAGCGTCGTATAAACGTTCAGCTCTTAGTCATTTTTTTTTATACAGCGATCGCATCGTCCTCCGAAATGATATTAAAATCTAAATCCTGAAGCCCTAAAAAAACGGTTATTTTATTTCGAGGAGGAATGGCGTTACTCAATCACGTATAATCTTCGTTTTATATTCTACGTTTTTGGACGAGGTACAAAGAAAAACGCTGTTTCGTTTCTTAATCGTATAGAATTAGCAAATAACGTTCAACGAGAGAAACAAAGTTGTAACTTATGTATATAACGTTGAAAAGGCTGCGAAAGAGAAATCTTAAAATTCATTCCGACATTGAATATACAAAGTTTACACAAGAGTACTGTTTTTCTTCACGCGCTGACGAGCATTTCTCAAAGTTTAGATGGAAACGTGAGGTCGAACTTTAAAAACGCGAAAAAAGAAAAAAAAAAACAGAAGAAAAATTCTCCTTAGAAAACAAGGCGCACAATATCCTTTGTAGCAAGCTTCAACGTATATACAAAGGCACGTTCCATATCGTTTGAATGGAGAAAAGAATTTTCAACAGGATCTAGTTCTCTCGTTTGTTGTTGTGTGAGCGCGCGCGAGAGAGAGAGAAAGAGAATAAAAGGTCTAATCCGAAAGTATAAAGCTTTGATCAAATTAAGGACAAGTAAACTTTATTGGGTGTGTATAAGACCATTTGCGTGGTGGTGGGGGCGCCGCAGCGATCGCGTAATCCAGATTGAACCAACCAATTTTCATACAAACGTCAAATTACATCCCACGAGCAACGATAACAATACACGCATACGAGCTGTCAAAAGAGTTGAACGTACGGCCGCAATAAACATAAACAAACGCCGCATACGCTATAATACAGTCATGAATGAGAGAGAGAGAGAGAGAGAGAGAGAGAACGAAGAGAGTATAGCGTATAGTGTGTATACAATTTCGCGCACGCGCGTCCGAAGCTGACCTTGGGAACTCCGCAGCGCGTGTCGCTCTTCTATATACATATAATGATAATAACAACAACAAAATACGAGAGAGAGAGAGAGAGAGAGAGGGCGAAGGGTGAATTCTATTTTTCTTTTCTCCACCCTATATATATAATTGTGTTCTCACGTATAACAAAAAAAATCGTTATCCTGCTGCAACGTTCTCTCTCTCTCTCTCTCTCTTTTGCCTGCCCGAGACATGTTGTGACGGCTGGGCTGTGTTTGTAAACACGCAGAGAGCACAGCCGGGGGACTGACGTAACGTGTGTCAAGGCTCCTTTTTATGCGATCAATTGAATAATACTGCACCGGGAAAATTCTCCTTCTTCGCGTGTGTGTGTGTGTGTGTGTGTGTGCGTGCGCGCGCGGAAGTGTGAGTGTGTTGCACGATGATAGAGTGGATGGTTGTTACAATTTTATCTGCACCGACTGGATTTCCACTTGTATACGTGGCTTGACTACATACTACGCAACAGCTGCGTAGTTTTGCTAAATGTGGTTTTTTTATAATGAACTTCATTCGCGGACGCTTAGTAAGCGAAACTTTATTGCATGTTTCGTGGATGGATGTGTACTATAGTGAGATAAAAATGTTCATTTCTTTTTCTTTTTTTTGTCGTGTTCGCGAGAAAATGTTTATCGGCTTTCGAGTATTTTTTAGGCTAAAGTTTATCATTTCGATTGGCGATGCGTCAAGTTTTCAAGTATGTACGTCGATTAGAAGGTTTACAGTGCTGAAGAATGAATTAAACGTAGATTAGAAATATTTCAATGGTTGATTGATAACAATAAAGTAGTCTTATTTCATTTGTTCAATTTTTTCGCACACAAGTGAAAATGTTCGGTTTGCAAGCTTTCGAATGGTGCTAAACAATGACATATGAAAATATAATTACACTTAATTGATATGATCGTAGGCGTTTATCACTTAATACGATAATTACTCATAAATTACTTAATATCTGACCCGACTGCCATAATTTATTTTTTGTACATAATACAAAGTATCCTCTACAATGTCTTTTTTTTTGTGCTTGTAACGCATAAGGGAGGAATCGTATATTATTAAATTAATTCGGCACGTAAGTTACATAAAAGTGAATCGATAATCCTTGAACTGGGCAGATTACACGGTTTAATGAAAAAAAGCCAACATTGGCCGTGACCGTAAGCTATAATCAAGTTTTTCTCTCTCTCTCTCTCTCTTCCGCTCTATCACGCTAAAATTACAGTTATTTTGAAAACAACTCGATTAATATTTATAATGTCTCATTAATGTTTTGTCTCAAAAAACATCGGATTGTCCATGTGCGATTCAATCATATTATCATGACAGCGTTGAAGAAAAAACACGTAATCGATATCGCGCGCGAACACTCCCACTCTGAAAGTAAAACAAAAAAAAAACAACAAATCCTGAAAGTCATCAGTCATGTACAATTAATCGTCCTCCCCAATCGTTAGCTTAATAAAGGCATACAGTGATAAGATAGCGCGCGTACATTGCAATAGTTATTAATATTATATCGAAGAAATTCTAGAAAAAAAAAAAAAAACAATTTTCAGCCGCCTTTTCAGGCGAAAGGTAAACACAAGGTGGAAAGATGTATGAGTCACGCGCGCGCAAGAGAGCCCATCGAAAAATCGACGGGAGCATAGTAAGAGAGAGAGAGAGAGCGTTTCTCTTCTCGTACAGTCGCGTCAGCCATTTTCTGCGCTTTGTTTACATATGTATAAGGCACAGCAGCGGCGGCGGCCTGCGAGCGGTAGCCACGCGTGTGTGTGTCGATAACATGGACGTTTCTCTCTCTCTCGTGATGTGTAGATAGATTTTTCTTCCATGAGTTGTGCAGAGAATACCTCGTGGGATCATATAATCGTAGCCAGTCGCGCAAGGAGTGTCGAGAGCTATCGTATAAATAGAATCGCGCTGACAAAGTCATGTACGCTCGTCCATTTATGCAAACACACGTATACACGCGCGTGTAGCTATATTCTCCACTGCCGAAAATAATACACACACACACACACGCGCGCGCAAACATCTCTTTTCTCTTTCTCTCTGCGCCGGCGATAACAAAACGTGGACTGACCTCGAACTGCCAATGCGCGGCCTGGAGCAACTGCTTGGCCTGTTCCCTGGCGCAACCGGCGGCCAGCATGAACTGATTGATCATTACTTGCTCTCGCAATGTATCCATTTTGTCTCTTTCTTTATAGATTTATATTCTTCGACGAGAGCTTATAGAACTGAGAAAGAGAGAGGGAGAGAACACACACTCGCGGCACAATTACATATCGCGAGCCGGCCAGACAAGCACAAATATGCCGCGCCACGACGAGACACACAACACTACTGAACTGCGAGAGTCCCTCGCTCACAGAGTGTGTAGCGCGACGGAAGAAAGAGAGAGAGACAGAGACAGACACAGAGAAAGAGAAAGAGAGAGAGAGCAGCTGCCGTGGAGCGTGCGCACTCCACCTTGTTTGGGACCCTTACCAGCCGCGGAGCGCTGCCCCCCGCCTTCACTTCCTCAAGCTTGCGTTTGTTGTTTGTTTATCGCCAGCTCCCCCCCCCCCCCCTTTCCCTACACATAATACACTTGCTTGCCCGTGACGCGCGCGAGTCGCGACCTAATCGAACGATCGATAAGGAAGAATTTTTTGTAGTGTAACTTTTATTGTAGTGTTAGTCTGATGATGCTGAATTTGTTCAACACACGTTCAAACTATTCTCGTATAATTTATAAAAAGTATTTTTAATGAAATTGAATTTGGTTTATGTAGTATTGATTGTGTCGTCGATTTTAAAATGAGTAGGTATATGAAATGTGTGTTCGATTCAATAGTTCAGCGTTCAATAATTAGTCGTTTCTTGAGTATTAAAAAATTGAGTCTTTTTTTCAGACAATCAAAATAGAGTTCTGCTTTGTTTACTAAATTTAAATACCAGCGTTTCTTAGTTTATCTGTCAGGGGGCAGCACTTCCTTGACAGAAATTTAGAGGTTATGTTCAGTGTTTACTTCATTGCTCCTGATTACTCCTGCTGTTTGTGAGTATTGTGTCAGTGTATGGCTGACATAAACAATTAACATTTTATTTTTTCTTAGTTTTTTGACAATTCTTTCTGGCAAATCGCTAAAACTCGAAGAGAGCATTTTAGTTTATAAGAATTAATATTTATAAGAAGGTAAGATATACGCAACAAACAATTCATGCAAGTGAAAAGTAGATTGTGAAATTCACGTAGTTTATCAACCAGAACTGCAAATAAACTCTAGTAAATCTAATCCTAGGTCATTCAAAATGGGCAAGCACGAGGTTGGAACACCAAAGTACATAGCGAATAAGATCAAATCCAAAGGTTTACAAAAATTGAGATGGTATTGCCAGATGTGTCAGAAACAATGCAGAGATGAAAATGGCTTCAAGTGCCACACCATGTCTGAATCACATCACAGACAATTATTGCTATTTGCAGACAATGCAAACAAATACATGGACCAATTTTCGAGAGACTTCGCCGATGGATATTTGAGTATTTTGAAGAGACAATTTGGCACGAAACGAGTTCCTGCCAATCGGGTTTATCAAGAGTACATTGCTGACCGGAACCATATTCACATGAATGCTACGATTTGGCTGACTCTTACTGCCTTTGTTAAATGGCTAGGTAAAGGTGGTAAGTGTGTTGTTGATGAGACAGAGAAAGGCTGGTTTATTACATACATTGACAGGGATCCAGAAACGCTTGCTGCTCAAGAGAAGAAAGAAAAGAAAGAAAAGATGGACAAGGATGATCAAGAACGAATGATGGATTTTATTCAAAAACAAGTCAGGAAAGGAAAATCAAATAATGAGCCTACAGAAGAATTCAAACAACCTCTGGAAAGAACAGATGATGCACCTTTAGTACTTGACATAAAATTGAAACCTAAAAAGGTATTACCAATCCAACCAATTCTTCCTCTTAAAAAAGCTCCAGAAATAAGCACAATTAAAATCAAAGAAGAACCTCTGAGTGAAGATGAAGAGAGTGCAAGTAGCTCAGTAGAAAGCAAAAGTAACTTAAAACGTAAAGAATCAGAAGAGAAACCAGAGTCATGCAAGAAAGTAAAGAAAGAGTATCGTGAAGAGGAACGTGACAAGAGTAAAGGTTGGTTGAGGATAGGCTTATCAGTTAAAGTTGTGACTAAATCATTGGGAGAAAAATATTACAAAGCCAAGGGAACCATAGTAGAATTGGTAGATAAAGATCGTTTTGTTGGAAAAGTGAAACTAAAGTCACCAGAAAATGTTGAAAACCACATTGTAAAAATAGATCAAGAACATCTGGAAACTGTTATTCCATCAATTGGAAGAGATGTTATGATTTTGTGGGGAAAGTATGACGGTGAAATTGGTGTGATAGAAAAAGTGAGAATAGATGATTTTTGTGTTGACGTTGAGTTGAAAGACAAAAAGAAGCTCTTGAAAAGAATTCCGTATGAACAGATTTCTAAGTATGTTGGATGAAGAGAATGATAAATATTTATTATATCAACTGTAAATACTTTTATATTATTTATAAAGTATCACTTTAATTCCTCAACTGATTTTTAATTCCAATAATTGTAAAATAATTGACAAATGTTGAAAAAATAAGCATTTTATTTTATGTCAAGTGCAACTAAAATTCAATGATAAATTTCAACACTGAGTTTTGTATTTCTTTGGAAAGGATTGTATGTATTACAAAAAATAAAGAGATATTTTTTTTAATTCAAAATTACTCCCTGAGTATTTCTCCAGATTTTTTTTCTCTTGCACAAGTTTGATTTGTACTTATAAGAATCTAATAATGCTAATAATGTTGCAAATTCAGTGATATCATTTATTTCAACCATCTAGTAAATACAATATATACAAAATATTAATTATGCTGGGTCAGGTTTGAACTCTTCTCCAGGTTTAAGCATCTTTAAGCAGTCAGAGTGTGTTCTAAAATTATCTTGAAATAGATATATTTTGCGACCATGTGCATTGAATATTACATTTCTCCATGGGAACGCTGAATCTTTTGGTGTTGCAAATGTTATAGATTTAGCAGGAAGTTCTTTGTATTCATAAAGAAATGGCACTCGTCCAATAAAAATTGCTCTATAGTTTTGTGCTTCTTCACTGTACCACACTCTGAGAACAAACCTTTGGCGAGTCCAATATGAGATATAAAAAATGCTAATGATGCCAATAGCTAAAATAACAGAGTCAATAGATTTGTAGGATAGTGAAAAATGTTTTGCATTTTCACTTATAGGTGTATCAGTGTACCACTTGCATCCCAATACAGCTACTGTCATATAACTAAGAAAATTCAGCGAATGGTACATCAGTCCTGCAAATGTATCGTTTTTCTCTCTATATATGAGTTTGTAATGGTGTGGAATATGATCCTGCTTCTTCAATAACGTTTCCATCTTCTCTGAGATTGTCATGTACCTCCGAGTGACAATTTTTGTCTGAATAAAACATGTTGTTCTACTTGTGCAACATCTTAGCATACTCAACATCTTACTTGCCTAAAATACAACAATCAAATGAAAGTTGATCTGATAGTAATAACAAAAATAAAAAATTGTGAATATATGTACATTTAAATTCACCTTGTAAAAATTTACATACAATTTTATCGATTATAAGATCAGCATGAACTTCAAAGTGAAAATCATGCTAAACTTTTTCAAATCGCACAAACATAATTAAAATGATCTAAAGAATCCTTATATATGAAATAACACGCTTAACCTATAACCTTTTCTCAGGGTGGACGAATGTGTAGTACCTACACTCCCGCGGCCGCCGCCACAATCGCAAAATTAACACGTGTGTGATGAGCGAGTCACGAGTGGAGCATACTTTATTACTGCTTAGAGGTTAATCAAAAGTTAATTTTTCAATGAATATAAAAAATTCGTAAATATGCCAAAACCAAAGTTGTTCGAGGAAGATGACTCTGAAAATGTAGAGTTTAAGGAAAACAGCGATTATGCCAAGAATTACAAGCTATGGAGACGTAAGGAGGAAGAGCACAAATGTATGTTATGTTTTAATAAATTTCCAATTTTTTAATACTGATTTGTCTCTAAAACGTGCTTATTTTATCATATATTTTTCTAGATGAAGCAAAGCACGGCAAAAAAATAGATATCAAAGCTGATTCCGATGAAGAATCTGGAGATTCATCTTCAGAGGATGATGAAGGAGAAGGAGTATGTTCATTATTTTTTTTAAATATCTTTTTATTTAATATTCTTTTTATTGAGAAAAAGCATAATGTCAGTAACACTTCTTTTATGTTTTTAAAGAAAATTCCAGAAGACTTTGATAGATGTTTTTACAAGGCACTTGCCTGTCTGAAAACAAAAGATCCTAGGATTTACGATGGAGGTGTCAAATTTTTTAAGGAAATTGACAAAGAAGATGAAGAGGGAGAAGAAAAACCAAATAAAAAGGAGTCAAAAAAACAAAAGGATAAACCATTATTTTTAAGAGATTATGAAAGTAAAATGGCACTTGAGAGAGGTGGAAAGTTCAGCGATAGTGAAAATGATGAAGATGAGGAGAATAAGAAGCACAGTGATCCAACGTATGTCCAAGAACAACAAGAAATCAGAAATAGTTTCAAGAAAGCTATACAGGATGAAGATGAGGATGAAGAGGAAAACTTGTTTAAGCCCAAAATTAAAACCAAGGAGGAAATTCAAAAAGTAAGCTGTTTTTATAATTTTTTTTGCAAAGCTTTACTGGTATCATCTTTTGAAGTAAAATACTAGTCAGTTTTCTCTATAGTATCGGTAATTCAATTCTTATTGAAGCTATTACAAGGAAATCATCAAACTTGATTTATAATTGCATTATTTTTCTAAATAATTTCAGGAAGAGGATGACTATGCAGAATTTTTGAAAGGGCAAAAACAAGATATCAATGGAGAAGATGTCACAGAATTGAAGCCTCTTCGTGATTATTGGACAGATCCCAAGTTAGATAAAAATGAAAAATTTTTGAGAGATTATATTTTAAACAATGGTATGTTGGATAAAGAATCAGCAGACATAGATCTTGACTATGAAGATAAAGTTCATGATTCGGATGAAAATTTATCAGAAGATGAACGTAATATTGATAAGCAAGAACAATTTGAGCATAAATATAATTTTAGGTTTGAAGAACCAGATCAAGAATTCATCAAAAGGTAAAATAAAATATACGTCTTACTTGTTATTTCATGGTAAATATAATTATTCTGCATACAATATACATAAAATTTTTATTTTAGATATCCTCGTACCTTAGAAAACACATTAAGAAAGAAAGATACTCGAAGAGCACAGAAGAGAGCAGAGGTAAAAGTTCGTAAGGAACAAGAAAAACTTCAGAAGAGAGAGGAATTGAAACAATTGAAAGCTATGAAGAGAAAAGAGATTGAAGAAAAACTAGAAAAACTGAAAGAAATAACTGGTTTGTTAATTAATTTCATAATATATCCACAGTAACCTACACTAATATTAAGTATTGTAATGCACAGCTTAAAATTTATAGGAAATGATGATTTACGATTTGATATTTTGGATTTGGATGATGATTACGACCCCGAAAAATATGATAAACAAATGAGCCAAGTTTTCAATGAAGAGTATTATGCTGGAGAAGAAGGAGATATAAAACCAGAGTTTCCTGATATTGATGAAGAGCTATGTGTAGAATCAACATGGGATAATTATGATCCTGCTAATGACGAAATCATTGACGACGACGCTATGTATAATAATGATCCTCATTGCGAAGATCCAGAATTCAATGTCGGTTTTACACAGAAGTAATTTTTATCAAATTTTATACATAAGTACTTATTTCATTGTCTTTACACAGATGGATGCTGATTTTGACGGAAAGAAGAAGCTGGAAGATGATCTTATAGAGTCTACGAAAAAACGCAAACGAAGAAGACGTAGTAAGTTTGCTGAAATGATTTCAAAGGAGAAGCCTAAGTTTGATCCAGTAATGCATTCTTCGTACAAAGAATACTATGATCAGTATTACGCTCTTGATTATGAAGACATGATTGGAGATCTGCCTTGTAGATTTAAATATAGGGAAGTCATCCCTAACGATTATGGACTGTCTGTTGAAGAAGTAAATATTTATACAATTTATTTGTACCTAATATGTAGATGAAGTTGAAAAAGACAGACCTAATTTCTGACAGACAGTGGACAACCATAAAAATCGTTGCTCTTTTAAGATTCCTACTTTCTCGAGTTACTGTCCATTCCCGTTCGAGTTTCAAATTAATTGTAATATTATATAAATCGACACACCAAGTTTCGTTGAAATCTGCCTTTGCCTTCCGAAATTATGTCAATCTGTCAGCTTCAGCTTCACAATATATAGTTTCAGAGTTAAACAGGCTCAATCAATATATTTTTATTCATACAGATTTTAATGGCTGATGATAAAGAACTGAACAAATGGTGTTCATTAAAAAAAGCTCTCGAATATAAGCCAGAAGATAGAGAATTAATTGACGTTAGGAAGTTCAAACAAAAAGCTAGTAATGAAGCTTTGAAAAAGAAGGTTCTTAAAAGCTTGTACAGGTCAGTAATTTCAAAATGGCTTATAACAAATTAAAAGTAATTAAAATACTAATGTTTTCGATCTTACAGCGCTCCAGAAGAAGAGGCAAATCCAGCTCCGTTAGAAACTGTTCCCCAGACTTCAAAAGCTTCAAAGAAGAGAAAGAAGAATAAAAAATCTGCAGATCTATTGAATCCTGAAGAGTCTGCCGCTACAGCATCTGAAGTTGCACAAAAGCCAGAACCTCCAAAGAAAAAGAAGAAGAACAAAAACAAAAAGTTGAAGTCTAATGAAGGCGAGGTTCGTGGTGAGAAAAATTTGACATCTCCAGTTACGGAGATCAAAGATTCTAATACTCAAGAAAGCTCGGTGTCCAATAATAATAAGAAACAGAAGAAAGCCAGTACTCAAGAAACTCCATCAAAAAAAGAAAAGAGAGATACCGTAGAATCGACAATTTCTAACCAAAAGGATACCGAAGTTAACTCCAATAATCTGCAGAAAACAGAATCTGCTTTAGAGAAGAAGAAAAAGAAAAAGAAACAGAAAAATTCTGATGATAAGTTACACAAAATTCAAAACGGTGGAATCTCTAAACCTAACAAACAAACATTCAAAAATAAAAATAAGAGTGGCAGTGAGACTTTGAGTAAAAAGGAGCAGAGGAAACAGTTGTTCAAAAATAAAAATGCAAAGCTAAAAGACAAGTCTAAGGATACTGATCAGATTAACTTCTTGAGTGACGAAAGACTTAAGGCTTATGGATTAAATCCGAAAAAATTCAAAAATAAGTTGAAGTACGGAAAGAAAAAGTAAGTCCATTGATCTTCATTCTTTGTACAGATGTAAATAATTTATTGTAAATGGTACAGCGTATGTTGACGAGTAATATTTTTTTCAAAATATTTAAATAGTTGAAAAAAAATTTTCAATATTTTTAATTTTTCTATGAAACGTAATGCTAGCTTATATAGCGCGTTTAGCTGTTTTAAAATATAACATAATTAATAGTATGTTTTTTTTTTTCGATGAAAACGCTATGTATGGCGTTATTCATTATACATTTTTAGGTATGACACAAATAAAAATACCTCATTCATTGTTAAACAGTATTTTTTAATTCTATTTTTCAATTCAGCACCTTTTTTATGATGAACTTCAAATCATGAAATTAGGTTTCATAAAAAATGTAACTATACCATTTTTACACTCCAATTACATACTTAGAAGAAAATTTCAAATGTAAAATCAATATTGTTCATGTAAAAAAAATAATCTTAGAATCTGAAAAGTTCAAAAAAATTATGCGGCCCTAAATACGAAAATTAGAAAATGCAAATTCTACGTATACTAAAATCATTTAGCGTCGAAGAACAAGACCGTATAAGAAAACACACTCGTAAAATGATAAACGATGTTTAAGGATTACGATAAGACTCAGTATGGTTTGCCGTTCTGCGATGTTCAAGGCTAATCCAAGCCGTATGTCGCGCTCCGCCTCCTAGACACCCTCTTTTCGATTGTCAATCCGACTAGGTTGGTTGTTACCCTGCCACTTGTCTCTGTTACATGGATTTGTTTCGCTTTAAGGTACGTTTGAGTATTTTTTTTTGTAGAATTCGGAAAAATAAGGTGAAAATAATTAGTTATGTATTTTGTTGTTTTGACAAATGTTATGAAATTTAATTTCAAGATTTTATAATAACTTGGGATGGAGTTTATTAATTGTCTAATGCAAAATTATTTTAGTTCATTTTTTAGTCTGCCAAGTATAATACAAATAACGCGCGCTTCCAATACTTTATTTGTTTACCTGTATTAAATTTGCTTATTGATACGCTTCAGTCATCAAACTATTTTTAACAAAAATAAACTATTATATTTTTCTAATAATTGATTATGTTCCTGAAACTTTCAGTTTTCTAAAAAAAAAATTATCCCTCGCTATAAATCCTCCATCGAAATAATTAGCAAATTGGGCAGAGCCAACGAAAAAAAAAAACTGTAGCCAGCATCTCTCATTAAACTTACGCACGTCAAGAGATCTAAAAGCGAAAGGTGTCGAAGCGCGCACGTGTATCGCAAAGAGATAAAAAAAGAAAAGAAAGAAGCACACGCGTGCATGGGGTTCCCGAAGTAGCAGCAGCAGCAACGACGACATTTTACGAGGGTCTCTCTCGTCGGTGTCCCCCTTGGGTGCGATAAATCAATTCTCCCCGAGAGTAGCAGGTGGCTAGCTCGCTTAACTTCGGCTCACGCCTCTAATACCCAATTAATGCACCTACATTTCACGAGCATTTATCGTTCATTCTTATTTATTTATTTTTTTTTTTGCAACTAAATTGTTTGATCGATCGAGATGCAGCATCGCGACTGATTGACAAAGTTCCGCCGCGGTGTCGAGCGACAAACTGACGAATTTCACGCGTCGAAGCTTTGTTGTAGAGGGTCGTTGAGAGAGAAAGAGAGAGAGAGAGAAAACCGATCAGGACTCGGCGCGGAAACGTAATTGATCAAGTGCTCTCTGGACTCGAATTGCTTGTATCGGAATTGATTCTTAATTGACTGCTTCGAGAGCTGAGACAGAAAATTGCCTTGCTACTGGTAGTAATAGTGCAATTATTATTTTATATCGTTCATAATATCGTATTGTAGATTCACAAATACTTGAATAATTTCAGAAATTAACGAATTAGCCGAAAATAGTAGCAATTATCTTTCATAATTAAGCTGAATATTTTAAGTTCTATTTTTTATGCGATACAAATTTGCAATTTGTTTGTCATCGTAGTTTTGACTGTAATTTCAGTAAAAACAATATTAGAAACTAGAAACTTAGTATTGATTACTTATTGATCAGCATTGACGAGGACAGGGCAAATAAAATACCCAGTATGGATTTTTTCCAACAACAAATTTATTTTCATACTCGGCAACGGTTACAATGTTAGGTGCAATGTACTAAATAGTAATTGTTGAATTGGTATCGTGCGATCCAATGTGTGTATTTTCAATATAATTTTATCAATCGCTTCTCATGAGGGATATACGCGCTTTTTATATTTTTGCATTTAATCCACGCTATTAATTTCAGATAGAAATACCAAAAAAACATGAAGAACTTTAAGTCGAGAGAACACGATACAACTTTTCTATTGACTATGGAAGCTTTGGGTAAGCTCTGCACTTTAAAGCATATGATGATCGGCCCAACATGCCTAATATACAGTAATGCAATCCAAGTTTGAAATCGGAATTTTTTTTTTGTTTTTTTATAAATTTTTTATACTCTTATATTCAATGTAAAAATAAGAGTAAAATTATATTGTCGCTTTCGACGCAAACTGTTGAATATATCTGCAGAATACATTTTCCAGAGGATTTTCATTAAAACTTAAAATATTTGCAGTTCAAAATATTCTTTGCACAACAAACAATCGTGATTCTTTGCAAACTTCTATCGAATAGCTTACTTTTTACGAAAGTATGACATGAATTTATTTTTATTCCAACGCCATTTTACTTTTCTTTTCAACTTTATCAAGACTATCTCGCACACAAAAATTAATATGCACACTGCATAACAGGCGAACAGAGCATAAGTTAATTTTTTCACTGACAATTTGTCGCCCTCGAGAATGCTTTTCTTACTTTCATATGCCCAGCTGCTAGACGGAATAACGTTTAAGTTAAATATATAATCGTTAATGGCTTGCTTGTACCAATATTGAATCAAGCCCCCATCGTACAAACTGTGCAAAAATTTATCAAATTGAGCAACGTAATGAGATTTCGAAGAATGCATCATACCAAGCCAACCAGGATATATTGGCGGATCTGTCAACTTAATCAAATGTGTATTTTTGTGACTACTCCAGTTTGTTTCTATTGCCTCACCTACAATGGTATCAATTAAGCAACCGTTCACGTGTACATTATCGAAGTTCACTAAATTTCTTACACAATCGTCGTAGCCATCATTGTTCATCGTTTGAGAATGATTACCAAGCAACTTTAAGTCATCGTTGAACTGGTGAAAAAATGCATCTTTCGAATCTTTAGTTAAGAATGGTACAATACCGGCATCTAATAAATCTTGAATGGAATTTATTTCTGCATAAATTTTTTTATCGTAACAAACTTGCAATAACATTTCCAATATTTTCGTAAAACATGTGCAATAAATAAGTATAAGACATAGTAGGAAGAAACGTTCTATACCTTTCTGAGGCTCAGGATTTATGGATTGACCGATAAGAATTTTCATGACATTGTACGTATTCCAAACTTTAACATCAAATTTGAGTATCAATGTAATTATGGTTACAATAACGCATGTTACTGTCAATACTACAGCGACCATATAGAATTCAGACATGGATAAGTCGTGAGAACCGTATTGCTTGACTAAAATCGATTTTGGCGAAGGAAATAGTAATGAAGTAACCTCATACTCACTTGTTACATATTGCGTGGGCGATGAAAACAGGTAAAAATTGATACTAAAATCAAGTGATCCTTCGATAATTCCAGCTTTTGGGCTACCACGAACTATATTGAATTTATTCAAACATTTCTTATCTGAGCGCACATACTTTATTTGCATGGAAAAATTAAGCGTTTTCAATATAGCATTGGTTATTGCAACACCAGGACTATGGATGGAATCAATTAAATTGCCTTTATCACAGTCATCGTCGATTCGGTGCCTTACTCCGTTCTCATAAAAGCCTGTATTAAATTGCCATCCATTGAGGTTACGGGTCTTATCCGGTAGCAATGCAATTGCATTCGAAAAATTCTTATTATGATAAGAGTCATAATAAGGATTGTAAATGTGTACCCTTATATTTTTATATGATATCGTTTCATCAAAACGGAAATTTAGGCGATTGTTATTCAAAAATTTCGGAACCAATTCGATAACAGTGATATCTAAAAAATTATGAACCCAACTGAATTTTAGAAAATCTTGAAGATTCAATGTAACATTCCAATTTAAAAAGAAGATAACATATTTAGATAAAAAAATTTTCTCATCAAATTCCGTCAACTGAATTATAAAATTTGAAAGCGTTTGAAAAGCGGTTTCATGTTCAATACTCTCGACAAATATAATTTTGACAACTTGTCTTTCGCTTCTCGACCCAAGTAATTTTTTTACAGACAGCGCAGTTTCATTATCATGGATTTCGGTTTCATTGCGACTCAACACGATTGTTGAAAAATTACTTGTAATATATTGATAATGACGAGAATTAAATGCTTTCGGCGAATCAAGAAATATCGTAGAATGTTTTTTCAAGTTATCGAATAAACTTGTCACAATTTCCTTTTGATCGTAACAAATGACATTAGATAACAGTGTACTAAAAAAATATACGAAAATCTTCATTGTTTTGGAGCTGCCGTCTGTTTTTAAAATTCATGTCAAAAATCGAAAATCTAGCCGAGTTCCATAGTTTTGTATGTTATGTAACTGTATAAACATTAAGCGAGGCAAAAAAAAAATTAATATACTAATTTTTAAAAAAAATTAATTTCGAAGTAATAACGTTAAATGTTGATTTTTACCTGCCCATGTACATACATATGGAATGTTAACAGTCGAAAAGAAGATTTAGCTGCATCTCTGTAATATTCCATTAAAAATTTTCTTTAGTCTCATCTAATTTATTATCAAACAATGAAATAAGAAAACGTTATGCAAAAAATGTAATGTTGATATCTTACTAGATTTGGGAATTTTACTTGATTCAAAACAAATGGCTACTGTCTGACTGTGCTGTTCGACTGCTTGGTTACAACTAACTAAAATGGACTGTACGTTCATTGTGGTTCGATTTTTAAAGCTCCTTTTTTTTTCTTTGGGCACGAAAAATATCTAGAAAATTGCTAAGATAATTTTTTCGAACTAACTGTTTGTCTCTTTCGACTACTACTAAGGTTCAGTATAAAAAATATGATGTTAAAAATAATTAAAAAAAGTCGAAATGTGCATTTTTCAGTTAAAAAAAGCTTATATAATTTTTGCTATTTTTTCTACTTGCTTTTCTATGTTCACAGAATCGATAACGTGAGCTTACTAATATAGTAAATGCTTCGAGTCATATTGACAAAAGCAAATAGAAAATAGGTCAGCAGTACAAAAATAGTATTGAAAAATAATAAAGTGTTCTGTCGTGCATGTATAGTTCGACTCTGTTTGTTTAGGAGAATTTTTTTTTCTACTGTACATTGAAAAAACACATGAGAAATATTTCATATTTCCTTTTTAATAATCTAGGACTAATTTCATAAATCCATATTACAAAACTCATTGTTTCATGATATAAAATTTCATTGCTTATTACACAGATGTCTATTGCGAATTCAAATTTTCTAAATAAAAGAAACGTATTTTTATGTAATTTTGTTTTTACTTAGAACTTACAATTTGATGAAATCGATGAGAGAATTCCTCACTATATATTCTTCTAATATACAAGGATCATTAATCATAAAATGCTTATGTTCCGTTTTATTAACTCATCAATATTTTCTACTGAAATCTCGCTCATATTGTTCACTGGAAATTATGTTTGAACGTTCCCAAGTTCAACTAAAATCATCAAATAAGTTGTTATTGTACACGGAAAGAAATTTGGAGGTATCTGCCCTCCATGGGTCATGGTGTCTAAGCAGCGCCACGAAGTTGGCACTCGTGTACCTCCAAGTTGGTAATGTGTAGTTTCCATCCTATTGGGGGTAAGAGAGA
>JAWWMK010012862.1:0-22857 GCA_035047105.1 Galeopsomyia nigrocyanea
AAGAACTGTTGTTCTTAAAATAAGAAAAATGTCATTTAAGTATGCAGCAAATTTAAGAACTTTTTTTTGTAGTGTAGGTATGTGCACACCGAATCATTCTATTCAGCGCGAAACGCCATTTGGGAAAAATCTACCTATTTTCTGGCTTCTCTAGTTTCAATTCTAAACGACTATCAAATGTCAGTCAAACGTCCAAAGTCTTGCAAAGTTACGAAAATCAAACGTCGCCATAAGTCACGGATATCAGAGAGCAAAAATGCATTAGTATTTCAGCGATAAAATATGCAGAGCAAAATAAAATAATAGAGAGTTTTAAATCCGACATCACAATTTTCTTTGTGCGGGCATGTGTGTGTGGGGGTATGTGTTCCAGCCATTGAAGCTCGGCTTTGTTCGTTCAATCCCAGCAGCCAGCAGTCTGGCTGTCGATACTCTCTCGCTCCGCATGATTTCGCAGCGGGGCTTTGACTGTGCGAGAAGCTTAAAAACGGACCTGGTAGGCCAGCAATGAACCGTTGTCCCAGGCATACAGCTCCTGCGAATGAAGACGTAAAATACAAATGTTAGCCCAGCTGACGTTGACTGACGCCTCTCTATTTCCGTCCACGCGCTCGATGTGGGTCGAGAGCTTGGATAAAAAAAAAAACTCGCGCACCGTAACTTTTTCCATTTTTTTTTTCTTCATTTTCAACTCCAATGAATTTTTTTTTTTCGAGAGGCTTTCCATTATACGTCGCGAGATCCATTATCACGTAAGATCTCATCATGATTTAGTAATGAGAGAATTTTTTTGTTCTTTTCGTTAATTAATTAACACAGCGTGTCAATAATGAGTGAATACGACATGAAATTCAGAGTGAATGTCAATGTTTCTCCATCGCGACGGATGCGGAAGGGTTGTTTGAGTTGACAGTACTGAGTGCACGTTTGAAATATAAAACAATCGTTCTTAATTTAATGAATTCTGCCGGTCAAAATTCACGACAGCCGTTCGTCAGACGTGAAAAAGTCATTAAAAAATGAGCCAAATCCAATCTCATCGCGAGCGAGATCGAGTGAGAGGGCGGGTTGCGCGATTTTCCGTGTAAATGAGCCGCGCGGAAGTGCGCATCGATTAATCGAGTTACGCCGGGAATGCACCGAGCAGCCAAGTAAAACGCTGATAATTGCGGCTGCACGCGCGCGAGCTGTCTGATTCACGCTACGCTGCACGTTGTTGGGTCGAAAGCCGTGAAAAGATTGAGCAGCAGAACTGCGATGTACCTTATACCTGTACAGGCAGCCATCGTGAAACATTCCGAAACGAGCGTTCGAGGGTATATCGTTTAATTTGAACATGAGCTTTTGGTATAAATCGAGCTTCATTATATCCACGCGAATGCGCAGAATTTTAATAATTATCATCCGCTCGGCTGCTAATTGCAGAGCTGCTATGCATTTTACATAATAACGCACGAATGATTCTCGCTGGCTAATTTGGCTGAAACACAAAGAATCTCTTCGAGGCTCGGAGGCTTGTTTATATTACTTGCCGCGAGTTTGCGCGCTTTTTTAATATAAAACATCGCGATCAAAGTCAAGCATATTAAATGTCGGATGAAAGACAAAACATTTTACTTTAATTACGTTGGAGTCGCACACAAAGCTGCAGGTTTTTTTTTTCTCAACGCTCCGTTATTTTTTCAAGCGTCAACAGCAATAGAACACCGAGTACTATCCACTTACCTTCGCTCTGTCATTGTATCTCAGCTGCGTCATTTTTCCATAGGCATTGAGAGAAAGACTTACTCCCTCGAGGTGCTTGCCTTGGTAGAGATCAACTGCCATACTGCAACATTTACATTTGAAGATGAAAAGTCGTGAAACAGCGATAGAGATAAAGAGAGAGAGAGAGAGAGAGAGAGAGAAAATATCAAAGATTATACTTTTAAAGTAGCGAAGAAATAATAAGGGTGCAATTGACAGTCGCAAAGAAACAATTTGCAAAGTTAAAAAAAGCGTCTCTCAAAATCATAATAATAATCACACCGTGTAAAAAAATATATAAAGAAGAAAAAAAATTCGGTCGCAGCATTATACACTGAATCTGGACGTGGCTGCGAATCCTTGGCAATAAACCGTACATATGAGGCACACAAATGCGCGCTAGCGCGCGTAGAATAAGTCGTAAAAAAAACATGAGAATCACCTTATGTTGAAGGCAGACTCGCCAGCGCTATGAACGGCATAGAGTACTCCACGAGCGACGAACATCTCGTTATATTTATGGTGGTCGACGCTAATGCTCCAGGCGTATTGAGCCGTCATGGTTTTCGGGTCGACTTTCATCACCACAGTACCGTTCGAAGCTGTGCCGTAAATGGCCCATAAACCTGCGCATTCAGCACACATACACACACACATACACATGTGGACAGATCGCAATGCGGATAAACGCGAAACTTCAACAAAAAAAAAAGAGGGACCCACGAAAACTTTGGCGGCTAAGTGGTACGCGCTTATCGACGTGCTTGCGTACGCGCGACTGGCTATTTATTGCCACGGGCAACTTTCAATTGCTCGATAAAAGCTTCCGTATCTCAACCTTCTATCGGATAACCGTTGTCGTTGTTGCTTTTGCATAGCCGAGGGTGGAGCTTACGTTACATTACAGTTTTTAATGTAATATCTCAAAAAAAAAGGAGATTATGCTATAATACCATAATTACGCTATTATGAAAAGAATCCTTTGCAACAAAAAGTTTCCTACATGAAAAGTCAGGATAACGAAAGAGAATTAGTCCATTATATCTCGACGGAACATATTGGCCAACGGATTACACGTTGAAAATGTTGAGTATCAAATCCGTGCGCCCGATTTTTTTTTCTTTTTGTATTTCCCATTTGATCCGCGTGCATGAAGCGCACAGTAGGATTATAACACAATGGATCGAGCTAGCCGAAATCAATCAAAATCCCAGGCAGCGCGCTGGACTTTGAAAAGACGTATTACACTGAGCGTTAAATCCCCGTGGGTGCATACATCGATATCGTGTAATCAAGCACGCGCGCGCCAACAAAGCCGTTATCCCAGGACGGAATCTTAATAATCGAAGCGCGATCAGTTTCAGAGGGCTAATCAAAGAGCACGCGCTCTCAAGCTTTAGCCGCAGCAGCAGCTTGCGGAGAGGAAATTAATGGGGGGAGGGGGGGGGGCGCGAGTGTAGCACAAAAGCTAATATCCTACCGTTCTCGTCCACGTCAAAGTCGACGTAGTTGAAGTTGTGACCAGGCGTGTACAGATAATTGCCGGTATTGACTCGCAGCTCTGGCAGTTCCATTTCCAGTCTGCCGTAAGCGTGCACCGTGCCGCTAGAATGGTCCAAGTCCAACCTGACGATCGACGAGCGGTTCGATGGGTTGTAGAAGAAGTAGCCGTCGTTCACTAAGTGCCCGTTGCCCTGCAACATTTAACCATCCTTCGATCTTTCTCTCTTTCTTGCTCTTGCTTTTTTTTTCGCTGAAAACTGCTCTGCTAAATGCTTCTTGTCAAAACGTCCCGCTGCCCTGGCCTGCAAATTGCACTTTCGAACTAATGAACCTCGTGTACTCGGCGCGTGTTTGCGAGCTGTCAGCCTTTTGCTCGACTTCAGCTCGGTATGTATTTTCGTCCTCCGCGAAGAAAAAAACTTTCTACCGCAAGCTGTCAATGTTCAAGGCTTTTTCGACTGGATGAAAATTACTTCCGAACGTGAATTTAAGTGCCAGCCTGTATTCGCGAGTTGAAACGTTTGTTGGGAAAAATAAGGCGCATGACAAATTGACGTAATTTGGTTTGTTTTGAAAAATTCGCGAAGGATATTAGCTGCGCAGCGTCGTAATTGCAACGACGAAGGTATGACTTGAATGTAATTTGCATCTGACAAATGAGAAGCAGCTTGAGATAAATAAGACGGATTATATTACGGAGAATATAATGGCAACGCGGTAGACAAGCTACTATACTTGCTGAAGTAAAACAACTAAAATAAATAGAAGTGTCACTGTAGAAGCTTTTACGAAATTAATATCACAAGTTTCCCATTCAAATCCTAATAATACTGCCGACAAACTTCAAGTTCAAGCTCATTCAATTTTCACGGCCGACAGTCCGGCAAATTGGATCCACCAGCTGACGCGTAAAAAATAAAATCTCACTCAATTATTTCCGTTTCTTTAATTTTCCAGTTAACCGTCCCAAAGGCAAGAGCTGAGTAATACAAGTAGACGCTGAGAACCTGGAAAAAGAAAAGAAACAGGAGACGACGAGAAAGAAAAGAAGCAAAATTTTTCCGGCGACTGCTCATTTTTATTAAGAAATCCTTTGAATAATTTGCCTGAACCGTTACGGTAGCGCGCACGAATTCAACGGAAGCCGGAGAAATTCCAAACTTTGAAGGGTGGTCTCTGGTGCGCAAGTGAACCCGTGTCATTTCTGAAATACCTTAAACGGATAGGGCAGTTTGATGCCCCTTGGTGCTCTCTGCCCGAAGCTCTCCACCTCTGGGAACTCGTAGATGTGGTATGTGTCGTTGCTGTAAGTCACCCACAGCTTATTAGCCGCCGAGTCGTTCTTCGGCGACGAGTCCTGCATCCACACTCCGTACATGTCATCCATCTTGCCCTTGAACACCGGAATTCCCACTGCGCCGATCACTCCGTCTGCGATATCGTTCATTCATTAGGCTAGAACTCCGAGCTAACTTTGCTCGATGCATCCATCGAGACTTGTCACTTGGATTCGCGAACTGACAATTTTATACTTTCTTTTCTCGACTTGCTTTTCAATTCATTCTCTTTTTTTTTAATTTTTTTTTTAAATTAGGTATACATCTATCGAAAGTTCTCGACACAAATGCAAATCCAAGATCTCGAGGGGGCTGAAGGCAAAGTGTCGGGGCTAATCTTACCGGCGATTCGCGGAGGCATGCCCGCGAAATTGATGCCAGTCAAGGGCTTCACCTCGACCCCCATGAATCCGCAGTTGGCCCGCGGACAGCTGTCGCAGTTTAATTGAGGCGGGCAGAGATCCCGGAACTGCGGCCGCTGCGGCGGCAACTTACCGAACTGCGCCACACCCTTCGCATCCGCCGACTTGTCGTTTACATCTGACGACAGGACAAAACTTCATTATGCCTGCTCGTCACGTTCGGCCCTCGCGATTAATAATCGCATATATACGCACCTTTGATCGTTATCACTCCTTTCGCAAGATTTACTGCATTTCTCGCCACGCAGTAATATATCCCGTAATCCATTGAGTGCACTCTGTTCAGTCGCAATTTCATTCTCACCTGGAAAATTCATCGAACATTGATATTGAAAAAAAACGCGGATTTTATAGTAAAACATGACGGCGATATAGCAGCCTTAAAACTAAATTACCAATATAAAAGATCGATTTTTAATAGCATTTGCTTGAAAATTTGTTTGAGCAGCCATCAAGTGTAACTCAATTTTTTAAATTACTTAGTAATGCTTCAATTAATTATCAGTTTGCAAAAAAAAAACAAGGGAAATTCCATTCCTCGAAAGCGCTGAAAATAATGGCTGCGTTTATCGGAAATACTGCAGCTGCAGTACGCGGTATACCGTGCCAAAGATCAAAGCCAGCGACCGGACTATTTCACGTTTTTCTTTTTCTTTTGTCGAGAATTCGACGTTGGAAAAAAAAGGCAGTTCATCACTCTCAGCGAAATTTGCCTTCCGCTAAGGAACGAAGAAAGAAAAAAAAAAGATAAAGAAAAGAAGCAAGAATTTTATCTCAGCCGGTATAAATCATAGTTACTCTTGAGAGACTAAGCACAAGGCTAAGTAGTGTAGTAGCGAGAGAGAGGCATACGTCTTAATGAGAGGTTGGGCGCGGCGTACGCCTATATAACTCATGGTAATAGGAGCATCTGGCGACAGGGCCGAAATCGATTATAATAATAATACCTTGTTGCTCTTGTAGTCCTCGTCCTGCATCTTGTACTTGTCGGGCTTGGCATCGAGTCTCGAGCCGTCCCTTGTCTCCCAGTAGAGCTCCGGCCTTGGGTTTGCGTCGACCTCGCATTCGAGGGAGACGGTCGCTCCTCCGCGCACTCGCACCACTGGCGACCTTATCCTTATTAGTGGCCCATCTACGGCAGAACGCGTGCATTATCAACAATTACCGTTAACTCGGCTTGCACGCGCGAGCGCACGGCAGCTCTGGCGGATCTTGTTATCGTGCGCGCTCGTCCGACCAAACTC
Source organism: Galeopsomyia nigrocyanea (assembly GCA_035047105.1). NCBI lineage: Eukaryota > Metazoa > Arthropoda > Insecta > Hymenoptera > Eulophidae > Galeopsomyia > Galeopsomyia nigrocyanea. The sequence goes on from JAWWMK010012862.1 coordinate 6,253, forward strand.
GGGCTGTACTACTTGCTCTGTTTCAGCGGGATTTGTCACAGTCGCGTGTTCGTTGCGTGCGTGAATTATGAGAGAGGCCAGAGTTGATATGCTCTGATTTTGATGAATCTCGAATGAGGCTTTCAATTAGTGACACGTGATCGGATATTAAATCAAACAACATTTGCAATCTCTTGCAGCCATTGCGAATATATTCATCGACGATGTTTGCGTTCATTACTGCGCCCATTCGTTAATGCGCTGACTGACGCGCGCGATCATCAAACAATGCGATGATGGAGTGCATGTTTGTGGATTTGTTGAAATTTATCGTACCAACGATTCGAATCGACGTTTTCAATTTTGCTCGACATCACAGAGACGTTTGAAAAATCGAGCAAGCGTGAGCAACGCAGTAAGATTTGCACAAAACAAAATAGGCATTGTTAAAATTTTTCTCATTTATCTTACCGCCTAACGAATACACATGTACGCGACAGCGTTACGACGACAACGCGGTACATCATTCGTAAAATGCACGACACACAAAACGGAGCGACGTAAAATTTGTATTATGGTGCACGCGACCTCAAATTCGAACAACACGAAATACGTCGCGCGCTGAACTTTAGCATACAGAAAGACAGCCTTTTCTGGACGGTGAGACGCATAGTCGAAGCCATACATAGACTTTGACTCGGTCATTGTGCCGTACACAGTCGAAGTGCGCAATGACTCGTCGAGCCACAATACCAACGTTATAACGGCTGACAGCCAGGGAGTGAACGCGTAAACGTCTGCGTGTGAATGTAGCGCGCAGTAGTGGTGCTGCTGCTGTAAAAGAGCTGCCAGTAATTGTTGCGAAACGACACACGGAGAAAGTCGCTGACTGCGGAAATTCCGGTATTTACACTCGACAGCGTTTTCAGGTTGATCTTTTTCTTCTGCACTTTTGCGATGCCCCCTTTTTCAGCGTGAACGAGTGCTTGGGAATGAAGTGACTCGCGTCTAGACTATTTTTTTTTACCCTCGCGGCTGAAACATTCAGCTTCAATCGGATCAGCGTATACTACAGGGATAAATAAGTTTGCGCTGGAAGTTTTCGAGCAATAAATATACTCCGAAAGAATAAATTTAAAAAAATACAATGCTACTCGATCGCAAGACTCGCTAATTTGTATAATCATCAAAATCTATTTGCAATCAAACAATAGAACTTCATATTTTATTTAAAAATGCTGAACAACTCGGTTGTAATGAAGGTGCATGTACACCGTTGCCGTGAGCCGGCTAATTCGAGAGTTAACAGTCCTCATTAGCGTCAGAGCCAAACATAACTCCATCAATGTAAACACGGCGTAACAAATTTCCGTTGATACCGCGAGATTGAGGTATTTATAGACTGAGAAGGGATGAGAGAGAGAGAGAGGGGGGGGGGGGGGGACAGTGTAGCCCGAGTAATAAACAAAGTCAACAAGCCTCGGGCGTGAATTCGATTGGGCAGATATTTGGCGAGAGGGGAGACTGGCGTGCTAACGCGTCATAATCTGGTGAAACACGACGTGTCCGCGGAACTTTCACGGGCGTACATAACTCTGTCGTCTCTGTTTCCGCGAGGCCGGAAAAATAAAGCGGCCACGATCGATCCAACGACTGACTTGCTGCTATTCTCTCTCCCTCTCTTTCTCTCTCTTTTTCTGGCACGTGCGTTGCTTGGTCGTTTGCTTTATTTGAAAACAAAAAAAGAAATATTGCTCGCAAGCTCGCGCACGCGTGAACAAATAACAAAAAGAAAAAGCATCGCCAGCCGGCGACGTTTAGAAAAGCGAAACAAAAGGCAAGCAAGAGTGTTCGTTGATATAATGAAATTGAATAAGAGTTGTGATTGAAAGAGGAAAAAGAAATGACTTACATTTGACGGTGAGTCGATATTTCCTTGTTGAGCTTGGCGGTATGCCATTGTCTGCGGTGCAAGTATAATTTCCCATGTCGTCCCTGTGCACCGAGGACAGGTTCAAAGAGCTCCCGTATATTGCGGATGCTGCAACAGCGAGAACAATAAACTAACTTTCGTCTGTTGAAAGGGAGGAAGGTTATCAGAGTAAATAAACTTTCTTCGCGCTCTGACGCAAACGCGATAGACAGACAGAGACTTCTAATAACATTTGCATTCGGCGCGCGCTAAGTTTCCCATCGACACTCGCGTGCGCGAAAGGCAACCTCGGCAAGTTCGACCGAGAACAAAAAGAAAATATAAGCAAACTTTGCGCATTGTTATGCCATCCATTGGTAAAGCTTTCGGTACACACATATGTACACACATGTCCAATAATCCTGGCAAACACTGCAGAACTCTACGCGCGAGAACAAAAGCCGCGTCTGCAGTCATATGTATAGTTTACGCGAGCGGCAAGTTGGCTGCTGCTCTATATATGAAATATACCGCTACGTACACATTGTAAAATTCAAGAGGGAACGTATAGCCTGTAACTGGAAAGCTCGCGCGTTCAAATGAGCGTCGAGAGCACACGAGTTTGTGCGATCTTATTCGACCGCAAAACTACGCTCGCGCGCACTCTCAACGCAAATCATGCATCAACAGCAGCAACAGCACCAGCAGCAGCGAAGTAGTCTCTCGAGGTGATCGGTTGCGGACTGCAAGCTGCAATCTCGATTGAAATTTCTGGTCAGTTAAGCACCAGCGGGTGTCATCGCTACAGCCCGCCGCGCCGAGCTTCATTTTGCATTCAAAGGTCCATGCTGCACGCACATACACACACACACACACACACACACACACACAGCTATACAGATTCTCCATATACGCACGAGCACGTTAAATTCGATGCGCCTGCCTCGAGTCGCTTCAAACTTCTAGGGGCGGAGAAGCGCCGAGTTCCCGCTTTAAATGAGGGGTGTATCCTCGAGACTCGTTCCATTTTACATCGTTAATTAATTAACGCGCTCTGTGGCTTCAAGCTTGTTGGACTATCAAATACTTCGCTCATGAATCTCCCTGTGGGTGACGTTATATCAAATAATGCTTCTGTACTCAAGGAAATAAGCAGAAAGCTCAGCGGGTCGAAAATAAATATAATTACAACTCGAAGTTATGCTTTGCATAGCGAAACTAATGAAATTGTCGAAGTGGGGTCTGACGTATAACAGGTCGTACTACCGAAACCGCAAACAAACGGGAACAATATACAAACGAGAACTCGCGTGTTAAAGTATATTACGAGCATTCGCAGAGCGTTGCGTCGAGTCTCAAGCATCCGGGCTCTGCGAGCTCGCTGTATTGCAGTCATCGCGTTCTCATTAGCTTCGCCGCGCAGCAACGTATATACGTACGCCACGTTTAACTTCACGCACCCAGCGAGCTAGTAGAGAATTAGAGGTCCTACTCGCTCGCGCTCGCTGCCCGAGAGCCACTCGTCGCGCGGATGTCTTTGTTTTCAGCTCTGCGCGCTCTCGAGAGTTTTACTGCGATAGTCGTCGTCGCGTGGCACGCTTAATTCTCCTACTGCGCCCGCCAGAGTGAAACAGCAGCTGTGTGTGCTACTACTGCAAGGCTAAATTGGATCCGAGCGAGCAGCTGAATTCTTTCTCTCTGCCTTACTCGTCGAGCAAAATAAACTCGGCGTAATAAGCACTTTAATTCGTTCTACTTCTCCTCTCGAGATTTTCGTGCGTGCTGGCTTTTGTACTTATGCGCATACGTATACAACGCTCAGTGAGAGAAAGCCTTTAACGACGTTTGCTTAACGAGCTGCGTGCGAGCTTTTCTTTTTTTTTTTTCTTTTTTTTTACACTCTCTCTACCCCCTTATTCTTCTTCTTCTTCTTCTTCTTCTGCTTTTTATCCGCGAATCTGCGTAATTAGACCGGGGAATATGAATTACGACTCGCCGCGAGATTTTCGCGATTATAATTCAGTCGCGCTCTGTGTTTTTATTACTTTGTTACGTGCGAATATATCGCCTGACGCGCGAGAGAGCCCTGCAAGAACTTTTGCATTCAACTGGGAAACCGTGTGTACCGAGTGTATGTGCGCGTGTGTGCGAGACGGTTTTATAGCTTTTTATTTTGTACCTCTTTTTTTGTTATTTTTATCGCGCTGAAAGTATGCAATCAGCGACACGCAGCGCAGACGAGAGACGATTTATTCGCCGCTTCGCGGCTCTTAAACTGGTTTTCAGGGCAAAATTTTGCAAACTTTCACATAGCCATAAATCAGCGCTATTGAATGTCATGTCCTCCAAAAATTTTCTATATAAATCGCCAACTTTAATTAACGCGGTCGGAGACTGATTATTACGCGCATATTGCGAGCGCGAGTAGCTCAGCTATGGTCTATCATCAGAGATATGCGCACAACTGAACGCGTCGCGTCAGCAGATTTGCTCGTAAGCTCATCTGAGCACTGTACATAGCCCTTTGCGTTAATATCGCTTAGCGAGATCAAAGAAAATGACCGGTACTATATCCTGCAAATTGCGTCGCCATTCGACTATTGCAATGCAATCTCCTCTTGTGTAATCCGATTGCATTGAGCGATTGTACTAATGATAAATCATGCCGTGTTCAAAAGAATCAATTTTATCAGTCGTACGAGTACTCAGTTATATAAATGCTCCGTCAATACGTTTTGCTTTATCCTTTAGCGAAATTTACTACGTTCAATACTTTAATTACAGCCGTAATTACAGTGTGCCCGACTGGAGGATTACTCCAATTTTGGTATAACGTTACTAAATGAACGCGATCAATTTACAGTTTAATTAAATACGAAATTCAAAACCATCTCTTGGCCTTTCCCCGTGATGGTTTGAGCTTCCAAGTAACGGCATGTTCGGTAAAAGTTTCCCTGCTCTCAACTCAATTAAGCGCTCGCTCTTTTTCCAGTGTAATAATAGTTTGATGTAATTAAAAGCGATCTTGTTTGAAAAAGCCTTCAGTGAAATTAATTACGAAATTTAAAAAAAAAAACTAAAATAAATATCTCAAACTGCGGAAAAACAAATCACATTTATATCGCTATAATAATCTTCTCCAGTGAAAATAATCTAGAAACGTTGAAAAAGTTTACTCACCGTGCCAGTAGCCAGTGTGTATGGGCAATCCATCGGGCCTGTGCCACTGGATTAAAGGTGTCGGATTACCAGAGGCTTCGCACGCTAAGCGTACATTTACACCTTCTTCCACCACTATATATTGATGCTGCGAATTACTCGTACCTGTAGAATAAATTTTAAAAAATCGCCATTCTCGTAATCCTATTAAAAGTAAATTTTGTCAAATTTCCCGCGCGGCTCAATGTGCGCGAAGAACCTCGAACAATACTAACTCGATATGGAGTTTGCACATGGAAATGCCATCAGAAGTTCTCCCATTTCCCACTTAGAACTGAATAATTACTTTTGCAAGTTCGCTCGTCCCGCGAATATTTCCGAGTGAGCGCGTCGGACTTGTTATAATTTTCCGCTACTTTGTGAATTGATCACTTTGGTAAATACCTACAGTGGTACGATTTTTTATTCGAAAATACCGTGAAATTTGCGTTATTGGCTTTCCATTTGAATGAATTTCATATTCAGTTTCAAAATTTCAGTGAGCTCGCTGATTTAATGGAAGTTAATAAATCTCGGCTATATTGGATTTCTGCTACGGAGTTATTCCAGCTTTTTGCTCGCAAGTTGGACAATCAAATATTGCAATGCTCGAATGGAGCTTGAGAACGAGATCATTCGTTTCAAAACTAAGACTGCAGTCAATATTTCACAAGACTTTTATCAAGTTTGAACTTTATACGAATTCTCAGAGCGAAATTTCCAGACGAGTGTCTTATAATTTCGCGAGCTCTTGACTGTAGATTCGAGAGTCTTGAATCACATCTTGCCGACGAATTTATCGAGCAATTTTCCAATTAAGTTGTAAAATACGTGATCTTTCGCAGAATTTTCAACACTCGAATTTTACTATATGAATATCGATCCCTGCTGCATGCGCGCAGAGGCTCGAAATCGCGTAAATTATTATAGAATTGCAGACCACAAGCGGCAATAATAAATTACGCGGTTGGCTGCGACTCGCTGAAAAGGCTCTGAATTCTATGTGCCATTGTTTTCAAGTAGATCGAACTTCTGGTCTCGGCGATTTTCAGCCTGTTAATCGCGTTGCGAGTATAATGAAAGGCCGCGCGTTAACGAGATTTTCATTCCACGGCTTTTTTTCTGCAAATGAAGCTTTCAATTAAAAAAGAAAATTAAAGTAATGTAAACATTTTTGGAGTTTACATTTAATATGTTCATTCACGAAAGCATGAAAATAGCATAAAACATTTTAAAAAAACATCAGGATAAAAGGAAGATTTTCCATAAAAACACGTACTTCGCCGGTCTTAACGTAAAAACGAGTGGCACAGCGGTGATGAAAAAATAATGAGGATTAACTCACCCATAATGGAAGGCGGAATAAGAATGTCCTTGGCATCGAGCGAGATGTCGCTGGAGTTGCTTCTGAAAGGCGTATAGGCAACAATGCTCGGTGCTCCAGGTCGGCCATCCTGGCCAGGTGGTCCACGCATACCCGCTCTGCCTGCAACAGACGTTCGACGGAAAGCCATGTCACTCGACCGCACTGCGGTTCGTCTCTGCACCTTTGTTCTGGTTTTCACGCGTTCCTGCACGTCGATATTGTGTCGCGGTCGCGTTCGCGCGTTGCCCATTCCGATCAATGAATTGAAACTGTGATTTTAGCTAGTGATACGGTCTTTTCAAACTCTTTTCCTTCGGATTCCAATTCAATTTTCGCTTTTGACCCTCCCGGAGTAACGTTTTTTTTGCGTGAAAAATCTCGACGGTTGATTGATGAATATTCATTTCTGAAATTAGAATTCGAATAGTCAGGAGCAATTAAAACTTTCAGATAGCAAAAACTTATTAATAAGAAGTTGATTAATAATCGAATAGAAAACTTTCAACGAGAATCTCTCGGCAGGTAGCAAACATTGATTCGATAAAAAAGTATCGGCAAAACAAGCAAAAAAGAAAAAAAAGTCCTAGGCGAATATATCAATTTCTTAGAAATCCCTCGAGTTCAGCAGCCGCGCATACGACGCTGGGGGGGGGGGGGGAGGGGGAGGAGGAAATTAATTTCCGGCGAAAGTTGCGTGCATTAACGTGACAAGCTTACTTATATAAGGTCCGAAGTTGTGTACTCGCGCGTGGCGAGAGTTGGAGAAGAGGGAACGACCAAGCAAAGAAACGAGATAACGAAGTAATTAAGCGCTCGTTAAGCTCGGCCACGGCGGCAGCGGCGGCGGTCCCCGATCGTTTCGCGTTTAATCAACTGATGCGAGGCTAAGCCGTTAGCCAACTCGGCTAATAGTTGCCGACCACTTTTTCGTATACACTTGTGTACGTGTGCCTGTGTGTTGTATGTGTGTGTAGAGACGATCGATGATTACGTACCTGGCATACCTGCCGGTCCCGGCGGGCCTATCGGTCCTAGCAGCCCGTCTCTACCTGTAACAAACACACACAACCATGCATTCGTAATGCTTCTCTCGTGGAATGTTACGCGCTGGAATTTTCGAGCAATTCGTATAAAGTGTATACCAGCTTGTGACTTTTCCTTTCGTCAGCGTAATTTCCAACGTTATTAATGGGGCGCTTTCGAGTTGCTATTTTTATTTGTTGCGTGAGTGTAACACACTACCATGCCAACATATCTAAATTTCACTGGCAACCGAGTTATTTTCTCGCAACCTCGCGCGTTTTATCGAACTTAAAAGTGGGTCTTGAAGATGAAATCGATTTTCCTATCAATAGGTTGGATATTGGGTTTCGGCGGTATTTCTAAATGTACTTCACATTCGAGTTATACACGGCGCACCTCGCGAAATCTACTGGCGAAATATCTCGAACCTCTCTGAACATTTCTATAAGGGATATATGTAACCGAATAAGTAAGAGGAAAGGCAGTGTAGCTACATTGAAAATAGTATTATTATATTCGGATAAAAGGAAAATAAAAGCATGTGGAATAATTCGATGCTACTTTCGATCTCGCGTGTAAGTAGAACAAAGCCATTTCGATCAGACATCCATTAGTTTTTCCCTTGACTAGTTTCTGTATTCAACAAGCGTCTCGAGTTGGGTGAAAGCTATGCTTTTAAGGAAGTTTATACGACGATAACCTGTATCGTCGTCGCCGTCGTCGTCGCGGGCGGTGCAAGAGTCGTATAATTCGCGCGTAGGAACATTCGTAGTGTAGGTGTGGGATGGTGTACGCGTGGATCCAAAGTAGCTAGGCTCTCGGAGAGGCGATGCGTCTCACGGGCGATTTCATACATATAGCAGGCTCAAAGTGCTCGAGTGGCGCCCGCGCGCGACCCTCGCTTGCTCGCTCGCTCTCTCGCTTCTAAACAGGCCCGTAAAAGCGAGCGCTGTTAAATTCAAAGCCGCGCAAGCGAAGGCAACGCTAGCAGCTAAAAATTTATAACCCACTTAAAGCCTCGCCACCACGGCACACGCCTATACTTCTCGATTCGTCCATACGAGATTCATGGGCGCGTGAATTTCACGCTGCGCCTGCTTCGTTTCTAGCTCTACTTTTCATTTTTTTTTTTTTACAAACCTAAGCTGCTGCTACTGCTTCTGGCGACTTAATGACTTTCGTTTCTGAGATCGCACTCGAGTTTTGCCGAGAGATGAGTACACATTTTCCGCTGCGCAAACCGCGCTCTCTCTATCTCTCTCTCTCTCTCTATAAAAAAAAACAACGCTATTATTTTTTTTTAATTATTTGCCAAGTGTGCTTTAAAAACTCGCTAGCGAGGCCTTATTTTTTTAATGCGCTACAGTGAGCAGAGTATGAAGTGGAAAAAATACGTACTTGCACATATGAGGGTTATTACGCTACTGCGAAAACACAAATAAACGCGTAATTTAGAGAGCGGGAAATTTCAAAATTGTAAGGATGGTGCGCAGTCGCTTGCGCGTCTAAAGGTTCATAAAAATACAGCGCAACAACATAGCGTTGTTCGTTAGTTTTAGGTACAGCGCGATTGAGTGATTAGTGAAAAATAACAAGAAGAATGAATATTGTTAACAGCGCAACGTAGTCGATATTCGTTATTTTTAATGGTACAAATGTGCTTTGAATAAAAAAAAATATACTGGTCTTCTTCTTCTCGTTATTTTTCACTAATCATTCAATCACGCTACCTAAAAAAACGAATAACGTTGTCGTTGTGTTATATTTCTAAATCGTTAAAAACCAGCGTTCTCGTATCGCCAATCAGTGTAGCAATAACAAACGTAAGCTTTGAAAATACCTCGTTACTTGATAGTTCGAGGCGAAAAGAGAGCAAACGAAAATTTACCTCGTTCAATGAATCTCGCTCGTTCTCGCTCTATCAAAGCGTGTAGACGAACAGAGAGGATTGCGCCTAGAGGAGAGCAATTAGCAAAGGCCCTGTACGCGCCGTGTTCGTTATGGGAATACTGCTGAGTGAGTATTCCGCAAAAAGGCAAGAGCGTGTATCGCAGCTCGCAAACGTGAAAAGGCAGCATAGCACGAGTATGTGAGCATCGTCGTAACGCGGCTGTGAAAACTTTTTGAAATTTCACGGAAGAATTGATTTTTTTTCACGCGCGACCTAAAACTAACTCGATCTCGAGGATCGTACAGTGGCTTTGTTTTATGAGATATACAGGACTGTTGGGAACACACTCGAGTGGGTGGCCGGTGTAGGTATATATATATATATATATATATATATATATATATATATATATATAGACTCCGTCAGAATCCTTTGCCTCTCGCGCGTAGCTCTACTTACAAAGCCGCCTTTGAGCTAATATAATTCATATGATAACGAAGCCGAGAGTATTGCAAACTCCAGTGAGAGAGAGAGAGAGAGAGAGGCCTCTCGTAGCTTTTGTTAGTATATCGTCTGTGTATTCTCGACTAGGCAATATGCCCGGATTAAAGGCCCGCTTGCGCTTGCTTTCTTTTGTGCGCTAAGAAACATTTTCATTGAATTTAATTTGCTGATGCATATTAATCCGAAAACACCTCAATAGAGCCATATTTATGCATGAGTTCACCTTGATATACTTTGTTTCAATTCATTTTTCTTTCTCTCTCTCTCTCTCTCTCTCTCTCTCTCTCTCTCTCTCTCGAGCAGCAGCAGCAGCAACAATTCCAAATTGTATTATATTTTCATCCGTGAAAGCTCGATTCAGGAAAAGTTTTACATTTGTAACGCCGAAGCAGACCATGGTTCTCACGAGTTTACATCGAAGCTGAATTTGACTCGAGACACTCGCCCGCGTGCGCGCCTCGCATCTTCCCTTATTCGCCGTGCACAGCGTACATATCGATTATTCAGCAACGCCTAGGACCTTATACACCGCAGCATATTATATTCCGGCGATATGGCTTATCCTTCGACCCTCCCGCGTGCCTGCGCGTCGTGCTATATCGAAATAAATATGCATGGAAAATGGAGATGCGAAATTTTAGGCGTGAATGTATCGTAAGGATCTATCAATTTTTCGAGTCATCACGTCCTTCTTCTTCTTTTCTTTTTGCAAACAAATTCTGTTTTTTTTTTCCTCGGTATTATTTTTTTCACGCGAATCGACTTTGATTGCAAAGTACATTTGGCTTCCGCTTTTAAACTCGAGTAGCGAAATAACCTTCATCCATCACAAATACATCAACATGAGAGATATATAGTACATCGCACGTTACGCTCTGAGCGATGTCTACTACTATTACTCTCGAGGCATCAGTCATGCCGCGACGAGCATCGAGAAAAAGTAAAATAACTGACGTATAACAGAGCGGCTTAGGTGCACAATTTCCAATCGGATATTAACTGACAGTGAGCGTGCAAACGCCAAAGACTATTTCAGTCTGCAGACGTCTGCTGAGACAATATCGCTTTTGTATGTAGTAACTGATCCACTGGGTCAACAGCTAGTCTGAGTAGCGCGCAGCAGCTTTGTTTACCAAGGCGTTCATCCGTCTTCCATGAATAAGAATCAGCATGCGCTATATACATATACCTGTAGCGGTAAACGACAACACCACCCTGTACTAACAAATCCTATACATCAATTCTCGCGATCGAACGTTGTTGTTGTTGTTGTCGTTACTCCGAAGCTACATATAGAATAAGTTTTTTAACTGGAAAATCAGTAATACGCAAAGTTGAATTGGCATATCTGTAAGCGCGCCCAGGGCGAACGAAATTCGTGAATAAGCAAGCAGTTTCTATCTCGCGATACACGCGCATCAATTTATCTGAGAAATGTACTTCAACAAAAGCGTTTACATGCAATACGTAAAAGGGCGCTTTTCGCGTTTGCCCGTGCATATATATAAACCAGCCGAGCCCGAACCATCAAAAAGTTTATGTAACGACGCTCCATAAGGTTCTTTCTTCCTCTCGCGTTTCTACGACGACGACGACGACGACGATCCTTGATAAAGTTTTGCTCGCGAGAGAGAGAGAGAGAGAGAGAGAGAGAGAGAAATAGCCGAAAGGGTCGAAGGACGCAAAACAATGCGAGAGCTCTTTTCATACGCGAGTGAGAAACTTGAACACGGGGAAGCCTCGAGGAGTCAACTTTTTCGAGAGTGGCATGAGGATTAGTTCCGGCGCAGTCTACTCCCGTTCTATCTCTCACATACACACACACATATATACTCAAAGGCCGGATTTTATTCAGGGCAATGTGTTTGCTCAAGAGCAACTTCCAACACGGCTCTACCATTTTCCCAGAGCTCATTTCGCGCTTTCACACGACACACACACGCGCGAGCAGCTCTGAAGATGAGGTCGCCCGTGTCGAAGTCTCGTTTTCAACATGAGTTGGCGATTATTTCTTTTTTCTCCGGACACTCCACCGTGCAATCCCGCTTTTCGTCTCATTTATAGCTTTATGAAAAGCTACCGTGCAAAGTTGCGTGAAAGAAACTTATAATTGAATCGAGACAATTTAAATAATGTTTGAATAATCTTTCAATGAGCGCGCGAACTAAATAATTAACGACTTGTACTCTCTTCAACTACGAAAAGTCAATTTCAAACGAAGAAATCAAAAGGAATTCCGTTCCGTTCGTTAAACTAGCGAAACTTTGAAGTCAAGAAACTGAGATGAAGTACTGTACTTCAAGCTTTTTTTTAACGTCAAAAGCAAATTTCTCGCAAAAAAAAAAATTTATAAAACTGCCGCGAATGTAAATATTCCGCTCGTTGCAAACAGCTAAGTATTTGATCATCGCAAGAGAGCACACTGCACAATGTAAATTTCAAGCGGCTCTCAGCTTAAGAAATTAAATTGCTAAGTAGGCTGGGGCTCATCGTCGCAATCACAAACTGAAACGAAAAAAAACTAAATGGAGTTTCTCCGAGTTGAAACAAATATACGGACGATCAAGCATTTTATTGGGAAATGGGATTATTTTTTTCTTAAGCTGCGCAACGGTCGAGAGGCCATAGTCCACCATTTCAAGCAATACGTTGCTCGAGGCCGTTGGAGTGCAGTCGATCCCACTACGTTGACGACACTCAGCTGCAGCAGCTGCTGCTGCTGCGACTAGCAGCGCCTTGACGGAAAAGAAAACGTTTGTCAAGTGTTTGTTCTCCCATTACCGAGCTCTTTCTTCTCTCTAATATTAGCTCTGAATTAAGTCTCGAAGACGAGAAAAAAGAAAAAAAAAGGGGGGGGGGGTGTAAGACGTTTTTCTTTGTCGTCGAGGCTTGTTATCGTCGTCGCATAGAGATGGACGATCAATTGAATGTGCAGCGGCCGCACACGACGAAAATTACGACGTAAAAGAGAGCTCGAGCGAGCGAGAGAGAGAAGCACGAACGAGCAAAGAGTAGGGTCGCTTCGTTCGGTACGTGACACCTCGGCGCGACACACTTTCGCCCGCGGGCCTCGCTCTTCTTACTACAGGCTCTGCATCTTTTAATGAACGGCCAGCCGACCTGAAAAGTGTCCCTTAGCGTCCCTCGATATCGCAAGCTCGCTTCTTCTTTACCGAGAGAAACGACGACGACGACGAATAAAAAAAAACGCGGGCACACCGACGCGAAGTCACTTTTATTTGGTTAGCCTGGAAAAAAGAAGAGGAAGAAGAAGCCTCGAGGCTAGACTACGCGATTTTTCACTCGGCCGACGGGTGATTTTTCACGCGCTACGCAAGATTGTTGCACTAACGTGAACTGGAACGAAGCAAAAAATAAAATAAAATAAAGAGGTAAACAATCGTGTCGCCGACGAGGGAGTTACCGCGTATATATTCATCAGCGTTGGTAAAGTTCAAAAAACTCAATGGGGACGTCGGAAGAGCGTTGACACTGGCAAGAAAAGAAGAAGAAGAAGTAAGTTGAAAAAAAAAAAGAGGCGAGCTGCTCTGCGGGGAGATTAGAGCGATAACTTGTAATTGAGCCGAGAGGCGCTGGGCTACAAAAAGGCTGCCTCTCTGTACCCTCAAGGTATAGACCACAAAAGAGTGAGACACAGAACGGCTAATCGTCCGGGGACGATCTTTCTTCTTTTCCGCACGCGCCGAATTCAATATATCACTCGTTTAAGCTGCACGGCAAAAAAACATGCTTATTATGCATGTATACGTCCTCCCCTGACGATCACCGCTCTGAGTTCTAACGCTCAACTTTTGTTTCGCAACAATTTTAAGCCTATTGCGAATTTCATCCAGCACGAGCATATATAATTGAATTTATTAATTGTTTTACAAAAGAGTCTGATACTTAATTAGATCCAACGAGGCAAAAACTTTTGCGTTTGTATGTGAGCTCTGAACGGAATATTAAATTATGCGTACATTTGCAACTTGCTGTATGAATACCATATATTCGTGTAGAGTGTTTCATTTTGACGTTCGCTACTTCGTATATTTTAAAATGAAAACCCGGGAGAAATATTTGCTTCTAGTAAAAGCATAATTACAAAGCTACCCGTTGCAAGTCCCATTGAAAAACAGCAGACGAGGCAATATTTGACATAATGAAGGTAAAAAGTGAAAAAATTATCTGATAAAAATACGAGAACGGTACTAGCAAGTAAGTAGTAATAAAGTCCGCGCAGGGTGTAGGGCTCGTAATGAAGAATTAAACGTTCATTTCCTGGATGGCTGAGAGGGAGTGAGTGAGAGAGAGGGTTGGGATTAAAAGGATCTCGAGTAAGGATATAAATAAGAGCGATAGGGTATTTTGGTCGTACGGTAGTATGTAGGTAGATAGACATATAGGTATAGCAATGTACGCACCGTCGGTGCCGTTACGGCCAGGTGCACCGGGAGTGCCATTGAGTCCGGGTTTGCCGTCTTCGCCTGGCACGCCGTCATTGCCAGCTCTGCCCGGTAGACCATCCAATCCCGGCTCGCCGGGTATGCCTGCAACCCAAGACAATGAACTTGCATAACTCGACCTCTCTCTGTCTCTCTCGCTCTTCTATGGCCGCAGCATTGTCAGTCAGAAACGCGCAGATTCTCCCGCGCCAAAGGAATTAATTGAATGTTTATTCATGGCTGAGCGGCTCGAATCTCTGGCTTATTGCCATATTGCGTATGACGTTTCGCCATTGAAACGTGATTACTTTTTTTTTCACGTGAAAGGACGTTTCATTAACAATGAATTTTCGGATATCGCTTGTGACTCCTTTGTTTCGAAAATCAATCGATTTTCCGTATACATATGGCTTTGAATCAATTACCATCAACTCCGTCGAGTCCAGGATCGCCCTTCGGTCCAGGAAAACCTTGAGGTCCAATCGGTCCAGGTAGACCAGGATCGCCGTCGTAGCCACGTTCACCCTTGAATCCAGGCTGACCAGGTGGACCGATGGCGCCAGGTAATCCTGGCGAACCAGGTGGACAAAATTCACTGGACTTCCGGCAGAATGTCTCGATGGCTTCGTACTGAAATTCGATAAATCACATTTGTCAATGCGCGTGGAAAAAAAAATCAGAGATAATGCATCGTCGTCGATAAATTGTTGTCAAAAAATAGTAGATAATTCGCTGTCAAAGAACGAGGGCGGACAAAAAAAAACTTTTTTTTTTTTGACAAACTTCAAAACTAGCAAACTACCCAGATCACAGTCATATTTCCCCAGTATAAATCATCAAAAGCGGATTCTCCGCGAAGCGTGATAAATAAAGGCACAACTCGATCGGCAAATACAACCGAGCGACCGATTTTTTTCTTTTTTTTTTTCGTTGAAACTGCTCTGTTATCTTTGATTCATGCTCTGTCCGCGAATAATCTCGGGACTTCACGGTCCGACGATTCATCCGGTTATAGATATACTGTACACGCGGAAGCTGAATTTCCCAAGCGCCTTGCGTGCCAGAGCACCGTGGGTATATATATGCCTTATCTGATTTAATTAGGAAGTTTTACGATCTCACACACGAGCTTCAGCCACGGAATTGCCTAATAAGCCTAAGAGGATTAGGTACTCGAAAGGGCCTACGGCAATTATACCAAACCTTTTCCTTTCTTCCATTCATTTTTTTTTTATTTCCGTCTGTCGGCCAAAGTTTGTATAAAGAAACTCAACGACATGCGCGCGGAAAAACTTCGTCTGCCACGCGAAAGTTGTCGTCGCGTATACTGTTTGGAGAAAAAAAAAGTACTCATTAGCAAGACAAGTGCGTCGCATTCGGAATTATCGTCCGAAGCTAAGGGGTGGTAGAGAGAGAAAAAAAATAATCTGAAAAAGTTAGGCTGGAGAGGGAAACTGGCCGAGCGAGCGATAATCCAGAGAGCGACTCGACCTCCTTAACGTCTCGAGAATCGGACTACATTAACGTTAGTTCTAATGGCACTGAGCGAGCTTGCAACTGCGGAGGGGCAGAGAGGGAGAGCCGGCTTCGTATTTACGTCTATTAGGCTGCTGCTACTGCTGCGGCTACGATTCCATGCCGGTGTTGCGGTTGATGTAAATACTGCGATGGAACGTGCCCTCAAAGCGAGTAGCTGCCAGTTATATTCCACTGGCTCGCAAAATGTTTGCCCGATTCAAAGAACGTTATCCGTGCTTGCGCAAGCTCCTCTTTCTGAAAAGTGCGTATACTTACTTAAAATAATATTGCTTCAATGAACATTGTTTGAGATGAAAATGAAATTCCAGATTTTTTTATGGCAAAAGCGTTTTGTGCTTGCAAATAAAAACACTCGTGAGAAAATTGCTCTGGAGTTTATTCACCTTTGGTTAAAAGAAAAAGCACAAAGTGCAGAGATTAATTCAATGCTGCGTGTACTAACCCGAATCACATATTAAGATGTATATTGAAACTGGATCATATTATGATTGAGCATCAAGAGGTATAACCCATCGAACAAAGCGCAACGAGAGAAGACGATACGGGAGTTTGATACTCAATATAGATTCGGCGAAGCCGCGCTCGTGATTACCAATTAATTAAGCTTTAATTAATGTTGGATTAGATTCGTCAACTGCAGCCTGTGTGCGAGCGCGCGTCGTCTTAATTAGAGGCTCGATAGTAACACGACAAAGACGCATTGAGCGAGCTTCGAAGACGGGGGGGGGGGGGGGGGGGGGGGGGGGGG
>JAWWMK010012883.1:0-22841 GCA_035047105.1 Galeopsomyia nigrocyanea
GCTGTGTTGCTCGCAAGCACACTCATACACCGTTGAGAGAGAGAGAGAGAGAGAGAGAGAGAGAGAGAGAGAGAGAGGAAAAGAAATAACGCGTGCACGCGTTTCTAGGAAATTCGCTCGCCGCTTACAATCGAAGAAAACTTACGTGGGCGCGCTGCTCGCTGGGCCTGATTGCCCTTGGTCCTCGCTGGTGATGCCGACGTCAGTGACGTGTGTGCGTAGGGTGGCCTGTCGATCGCCGGTCGCCCTCGAGGGTCCCCGGTGCGTGCCGGGACGACGGTGCCGAGACTCCTTTTTCACTGCTGTTGGATCGGTCGCCCGATCCTTCTCTTCTTGCACACACAGCACTTACCACAGCTTTCACCAAGTCACACTTTGCCACCTCGAGGAATGTCACCAGTCCTGGGTGACGATCGCGCACGATGTTTCTTTTGGGAGGTCGCGAGAGCACCCGTTTTCCGAGGCACACCGGTCGGCAGCCAAATCTGAATTACTCAATGTTCTCTCCCCCCACTCACGCTTCGATAGCCCACGACTCTCTTATGTGTCTTCGCACTACATAACTCCAACGCCTATCCCTTATCTCTCTTTCTCTCTCTCTCTCTTGCGCGCTTTTCTTGCTCGCTCTTTCATTCTCGCATCGCATGCAACGCTGATTTCGGTGCATGATGACGTTTGCCCCTAATATTTGAAACACGCGAGAATAACGAGGGATTATTTATTTAATTAATTGATCCGCTCGTTAAAATGTTTATTTTCAGTTGAATAGTGAGAATAAGTTATACGAGCGCAATAAAAAATATTAATCTCATTGATGCGGATGTTATGTATTTTGATTTCCCAGTTTAGGAAGAATCGCGTATGTCGCGGTGATAAAGCGATGAAATGTTCGCAGCAATCGCAGCCGACGGAAATGACTTCTAAATCGTGCACTTCGGATAATTTCATGAAAAGCCGCTTATAGCGCAAAAATACGGCGTTTGTCTTCGCAGCTGACGGAGCCGATATTCACATGGTGGACGAACGTGATATCGACCTTACCCTTAACTGTGCTGAGTATAATGCTGGAAAATGACTAATGTCTACCAAGACTGTTCCGAGTGTATTAAAACAAAATGATTGAGAGCCAAGAAGCAAAAAGAATAGTTACTGATAATTGTCGATGCAAATAATTTTACGACAAAATTTCTATTCAATAATTTATACAGATGCTACGATACGAATAGTTACAGTTTGCTTTTTAATTCATGTCACCAATTTCATTATATCGAATTTTGAAATTATATTTTGCGTACCTGTTAATTCTATTAATGTTTGCATTTACGAACAGTTCTAGTGCATTTCGATAACGCATTGTGCTTTGGCTAACCTGATATGCTTGAAATAATAATTGGTAAGCGTTAAAAAAACGATAAGATGTACGTTTTACCTGACCGACTGGAAAGGTCCATTTTGAAATGGATTCGTGAGGACTTTAAATGCGCATTCGGTCATCATTGCAATTTAGAAAGTAGCGGGTAGGAGTACTTTCACGACATCTTTACAGCCAATAAAAAAATCGTAATCCGTGAAATTCGAAAACATATTTGACAGTGGCAACGGCAGCGATAGATGAAGAGATTTGTGTGGCTCATCAAGAATCGTGCTGAATATGATATATATAATAAATTTTGTCTAAATAAGCGAAAGATATACCGATTTGTTGCAAGGTGATAGTTATAAATTCATTGATTAATCATACAGGCAGATTGCAAACAAAGCAAAAAATATGATCAGTTGGCAGTCTATCCGTAAAAAACAGCATCAGTCGAGCGAAACATGCAAGTAAGTGCGCGAGCGATAGCTGGTCAGATGAGAGATTTTTCGCTCGTATTATGCAAAAAAACATTTTTTCCCAATAAAAAATGGGTGCAAACGATAGCTTATTGTATACGCTAAACAAAAAATATTATCAGTTGGTAGTCTATCGGTAAAAAACAGCGTCAGTCAAATGAAACATGGAAATAAATGCGCGAGCGATAGGTGGTCGCAACATCAGATGAGGGATTGTTGCTCGTATTTTGCAAAAAAAATTTTTTTGATTATTCGAAAGTAGGCTCAAACGATAGCTTATTATGTATACAAAGTAAAAAATATAATCAGTTGACAGTTGAATGGTAAATAAGTCGTCTGTTAAAGCGATAGTTATAGTATATTGCACGGGTGCCCGACCGCGGTGTCGTCGGAGCTTGATTGTCCCAGCTGACAAACTTATTACTCATGGATGGCCAGCTGATTATTTTTTTGGCTTTGCATGCACTATTAACTACAATATACCTCAAGTTCAGCCAAAAAAAAAATAATTTTCAATAATTTATTCATCTCACCTGTTTCAACGGCCAGCAGACATACTCATTACCATCAATAAGCCAGCTGATATGTTTTTCCCGTCGAAATATACGGAGCATAGCCCTTCGCTCATCTACCTGATTATACCACCCCTCAGCTCATTTGCCCTTTTATAGGGTAGTCCTCGACTTGTTTACCGTACTGGAGGGCAGTTTGTCTGTTATTTTTCAAAGCAGCCCTCGCCTCATCTACGCCATTGGAGGGCAGACGAGTAAAGGACTGTCTTGAAAAATGGCATACGAGCGCAGGGCTGGTCTAAAAAAGGCAGATAAGCCGAGGGATGCTTTAAAAACGGGCAGACGAATTAGGGCTACCCTATAAAAAGTGTAGACGAGCAGATATCTAATATCGGCAGATTAGTAGAGAGCTGCTTTGAAAGAGGATAGGTGAGAACAGGGCTACCTCTAAAAGGGAGACAAGCGAAGGGCGCCCCCCCCCCCCTCCCAATAGGTCAAACAAGCAAACATAAATTTTTGTCATATCTTGGTTTGTAATCAATATTTTCGCTTCAGTCAAATCCAATCAATTACTTATAAAATTGAGAATCGTTTGATTACTTGACTACACTTGCAACTCGATTTGGAAAAAGGTGACGGCATTTTAAACAATTAAATCGCTGCAAAACAGAATTTTTTACTAATCAAATTGCAATATCTTTGGCTATAAATAATATTTTTGCAATTTGACAAAAAGCGTGGAATCCCTTACGAGCTTTGAACCCATGACAGGTATAGCTAGAGATTTGAAACCCAAGAACCCTAGACGCAGCGAGTCTCAAAATCCCAATATCCCTACACGGGGAAAGATTTAACCCGGCGACAGTTAATCTCGAAATGTCAACACAAGAACACAGTAAACTGCAAATCTTTAAATCCATGACACGCAAAACGCGAGATTCAAAACCCAAGAGCATTTGACGCAGCGAGCCTCAATCTCACGACACACGTAACCTCGAGCTTTGAAACCCAAGAGCTCTAGAATATATTTCTCGTTTTTGTACCTAGACAATTACGGTAAATACATAATCACATTACATTATACATTTGTCAATTTTTCAATTTATATAAAAAATGTTGTAACATCATTTTGTATTTTTCATAAAAACAGCCTGACAATGTTAGCGAACTAGATAACGAAACGTTGCATACAAAAAATATGCTGCAGTGTATTTCTTTTTGACAAATCACACCTTTAGCCCTCTCCAGATTGCTTAAAATTAGAACTTTTGTAATTTTTTTGTGTATTGGATCGAGGTAAGTACACACTTAAAAAAAAATCCCAAAAAACCCCCAAAAACCCCCAAAAAATTTCCTCATAAAGTCCCCCAAAAAGTCCTCCGTAAAGTCTCCCTAAAAAGTCCTCCAAAAAGTCCCCCGAAAAGTCCCCCGAAAAGTCCCCCAAAAAGCCCCCCTAAAAAGTTCCCCTAAAAAGACCCCCACAAAGTCTCCCTAAAAGTCCCCCTAAAAAATCCCCCAGCTGACACTTCCAGTTTTTGTTGCAGATTTTCAGACTTTCCATTTTCTGGTACCAGCTGCAAATCTGTAATTCGATAAATTGCATATCAAACAGTTATCTATAACAAGTAATAAAAATCTGCTAATTTTGAGATGTTCTTAAATTAAATTGAAATATTTTTATTTCCATGTACAAATTGTTTACTGACCTATTTTTTTGGAGCAACTCAACCATCAGCTAACACTTCGAGACTGTCCAAATAGCTTTCATCATCTGGTTGTAAATAAT
Organism: Galeopsomyia nigrocyanea; assembly: GCA_035047105.1. Taxonomy (NCBI): domain Eukaryota; kingdom Metazoa; phylum Arthropoda; class Insecta; order Hymenoptera; family Eulophidae; genus Galeopsomyia; species Galeopsomyia nigrocyanea. The sequence continues at coordinate 4,132 of JAWWMK010012883.1, forward strand.
AATTACAATTAACACATGAAGACGAACACTTTCGTCGAAACAAAAAGTTCATGTGCAAAATGACTTATGAGTTTTCAAAGTCGATGAAAAAAATCTTTCACGGAACGCGTACTGTAGCGCTAGAGAAAGAGTTACTGTCATGCGACCAGGGTTTAGTAATGCGTATTTAGAAGCTTATTGTAGCTGAAGTTTCTCTTGAAAATTCGGTATGTTTGAAGTATAACACCTTCCATGGCATAAATATAACTTGATTCGCGCGCGAAAAAAATTTTCCATGCTTCGCGCGCGAAAAGCGGGCGAGCAGATCAGCGGCGGAAGGAAAATTTACAAATTGTTAACGTATCACCGAGGAGTAAACCGTGTAAATATTTGTATGGGAATGACCATACCATATCAAAAAAGGGTACCTCTGATAAACAGTACTTTCCATTTACACCATTATACGTTTGGACTTGCATTTCATCTTTTCTCTCAACATCTCTTTGATGACTTTCATTTGTTCTCGCACCTCAGATCTGAAGGTTGAGAGACCACATAACGTACACCCTTTACTTCGAAAATGTATTTGCCGTTTTGATAACACCAACTACAGCCGTAAAATCCATTAAACTGTATTCTATTTTGTAAAATTCGACGGCCAATGGCGTCAACAATGCAGGCATGTGTGTAAAACTTTAGTTTCACTTCTTCACCAGTATTTGTGAGTAAGTCAACACCATCAGCGTTCAACTTTTTCATTTGATCCACAAACACAGTCGATACATACAAATTTAATAATTTACTATGGGGCTCTTTTTCAGTTAATATCAATCCACATAATAAAATATTTTTAAATCTATTTTTGGGTGAAAAGTCATTCAACATAACTTGAACAAGCCAAAATCCTTTCTTACCACTTTTAGTTAAGGGCATATGAGAGCCACGGAAGACTGCGAGCGGCTGTCGATAAAGCAGTGTGCTATCCATAATATAAGTTAAAATTAAAACATGCTTTAGTCATGCAAAAAGCATTAATAATTATTATTTTTGATAGCAAATAGAGCAATAATTAAATATGCAAACAAAATGAGCCATACGATTCATGCGTGTTAATTGATAAGCCCAATAATATTTTTCAATATGCAAAGCTAAAGCAAGCAACCCACACAAGGCACACATGCAACGTTTGTTAATTTTAGAAGCAACACTGTATAAATAGCGTTAGAGAAGCGTCTTCAGTAAAAAAAAAAAAGCTAATTAATGCAATTTCTTATTCTCCGTTGACAGCACAGCAACATGCATAACCTCACTTTTCTCAAGCAAGCACCAAGCAACACTTATATGCGTAAGTCATTTATTCGGTCACTTCACAACCGCACCCACTACAAGCAATAAAATATTGTGAAATAGGCCATAGTTAATTGCAAAACACAAATAACGAAAATTTGACAACTACAACAAGCTATACAACACGAAGAACGTGGCTGACGGGCTGGCCGATCGCTACTGTCTCTCTCGCTTTCAAATCAGCTGTTCGTTGCCCACAAACCGAACATTAAAAAAAAACAATTTAACGAAATAAAAGTACTTTTTATGTAAAAACCTATATAGCTAATGATAAAATTCACTTTAGTCATTAATGTCACCTCTCATTTATCAATTATAATTAGTCGTTATTGTTCAAAATTAGGTGTCGGTACGGCAGACCCCGCTCATAGAAACCGTAATTTTTTTTATTGAATTTCGGAAAAAAAAGCTCTGTCAGCTTCTAGATTATTAAATAAATAATAAGTAGTTTAATTTTTACGAAATTCGGTACATTATTTCGATACGATGTTCAGGTTCGCATATCGGGAACCCGGATAACTTATCAAAATAATTGTTTTAATGTTACCAAACTTATTTGAGATATTCACAGTACAGAAATTTAGAAGTTGACTAAGCCCTTTTTGCGATTTAACTCTTGAAAGCAATAAATTTTAACGAAAACCACCAAATACCGTCATGCCGGTAAATACGGTGCTCTTCTCCTTGAGTATCACATGCCCTTAACGAAACACCATCAGTTCCAACATTAACAGTAGCTAAGTATTCGTTATCTCCAAGTCTTATGTTACTCACCAAGTTTTTGTATATTAATCCATCATGGATATCGGTTATGAATTCATTATCACCGGGATTATTTTTTCCTTCCAAAAGATTAGTTAGTACATCATTTTTTTAATGTTGTATTAGACAAAAAAATTTCTATTTCGTATTTCAAATCTAGTGATAAAAAATTCAAACTTGATGACAATGTTATCTCTTTTTTTCTCGCATTTTTGGCAGTAAGCTTCTTTCTTTTTGAATGTTTCAGAGATATTTGCAGACAGTAATACGGTCTCAAAACAAATATCACAGTAATAATGACTAGTCACTTTTTCCTGCTAAGTGGAAACACATTTTGACATCATATATTTTGATAAACTGACATCACTAAACTCTGCTCCAGCTAGAGTTTTAACCATATGAATCGATCTGAAGCCACCTACCTCACCAGCCGACTAGCAGTGCGAGGATCACTTTGCTCGGCCACATCATAGAGACGAGTCAGGCAGATACGTGCTACGCCTTCCGTTCTCTTAGCCTCCTTACTTTCCAGGCTCGTTTGAGATAGTCAAATCTCGGCTGCTGAGCAGCGAGCGGCGCTATCAACGCTTGCCAGGCCTAAATCACTTTCATGAAGAAGTATCAAGAGTTGGGGCATTTGGAGCCGATTCCAGATGAAGAGGTCAACTCATCGGATCATTACTACATCCCACAACATGCCGTTTTCAAGAGCGATGGCAGCGGCAAGATTAGAGTGGTTTTCAACGCATCGCAAGCAGCAAAGAATGGCCTCTCTCTTAACGACTATTTGCATGCAGGCCCCAAGTTGCAGACTGATATTGTGCTCATCCTCTCGCGCTGGCGCTTCTTTCGCTTCGTGTTTACGGCATACATCGTCAAGATGTTGCGTCAGTTCCGCATCGATGCCCAGGACGTCGATTGATTGAGAATTCTATGGAGGAATTCTACAGACGAATCCATCCAACACTGGCTCCTCACGATTGTGACGTCCGGTACTGCCTGCGCGCCGTTCCAAGCGATCAGATCTTTGCTGCAGCTTGCCAAACCACGAAAGCCATAGATTTCTACTCGGCGCCGCCATCCTAGAAAGTCACGCGTACCTGAACAACACGTTTTCTGGAGCCGACACCTTGGCGCAAGCTATGGAGGCTCGCGCGCAGCTCATCGGTATCCTACGTGCAGCTGGCATGGAGCTCGACAAGTGGTCGGCCAACAACGCTTCTCTTCTCTCCTCTCTATCGAATATTGCCATGCAGGATCGCCAGCTGGACGAGAGCGATTAAGTTTCAACGCTGGGCCTGCGCTGGAAACCTGCTCTGGACATTTTCTGCTTCGGAGTACAGGCTGTGACGGCGGACGCACAAGCCACTAAGCGCGGATTGCTCTCTGTCGTAGCTCGCCTTTTCGATCCTGTTGGTTGGCTTGCACCGGTGCTCGTACGTGCCAAGATCTTCATTCAGCTGCTATGGCTACAAGGCTCCGATTGGGATCAAAGTCTCGATGATGAGATGAGCGCTGAGTGGACAAATTTCCTCGAGCAGCTCGTGCACATCGAAGAGAACACAATTCCTCGTTTTTTCGGTAGCGGCGCTCAGCCTACATGGTTCCTTCATGGATTTTCGGATGCCTCGGAGCGCGCCTACGCGGCTGCTCTCTCCTTCGTCACTCTCGATGCGAATAATGAATGGAAGTCGTCGTTGATCGTGGCCAAGAGTAAAGTGGCGCCAATAAAAACTGTCAGCATCCTAAGGCTGGAGCTGTGCGACGCTCTGCTTTTGCCTCGGCTCATCGCGGCGCTCGTTCCGCAACTGCAGCACGCGCCTTCAAGGACCCTCTGCTGGTCGGATTCGACAGTCACGTTGGCGTGGCTGCGAGAGCATCCTCTGCGCTGGGTCACCTCCGTCGCCAATCGTGTGAGCGAAATTCTCACGCTCCTTCCAGACGCTACATGGAGTCACGTGCGCTCAGAGGACAACCCAGCGGACTGCGCTTCACGAGGTCTCTCGTCCCGTCAACTGCAAGGTCTCTCTATACGGTGGCATGGCCCTGAATGGCTTCTTCGAGACTGGTTGTCGTGGTCGCCTCTCACCTCCACGTACACCTCAGAGCTCGAGCGAAAGCTCGCTCGATCAGTGATGCTACATGTGGCTCGTCTGCAGAAGCAATCACTTGAGACGTCTATCTCGCGATTCTCCTCTCTTGGTCGGCTCACTCATACGTACGCATACGTACTGAGGTGGCCAGCACTGCGCCGTGCTCCTCGTGATAAACCTCGACCAGGCCGCGGCTTGGAAGCTCACCAGATCGCTGCTGCTCTGCGCTGTCTGCTCGACGCCGCACAGGCTGAGCACTTTTGGGCCGAACTTAAGTGTTTGCGCAAGCACCAGCAGCTCCCAGCAAAATCGAAGATTTGTCGCTGCAGTCCTTTTCTCGACGAATACGGAATCATGAGAGTCGGCGGCCGCCTGGAGAACTTTGCGCTGCCATACGAGGAGAAGCATCCTGCGCTCGTGCCTCGAGCGAGCCACCTCACACGTTTAGTCATCCGTGACGCGCAACATTGCACTCTGCATGGAGGGCCGCAGCTCGTACTCAGCTACCTGCGCCGTCGCTTCTGGATTCCTCAGGTACACAATGACAGTGCGTCAGATGCGTCAGGTTCCAGGGTCGCACTGATTGTGAGGAGCAATTCATGGCGCCGCTACCTGCAGCGCGCGGCCAAGCTGCTTGCCTTTTCGCTACTTGTGGTATTGACTTCGCTGGCCCCTTTGCTGTATGAGCAAGCAAAGGTCGAGGAATCCGGTCTATGAAGGGCTATCTCTGCATCTTCGTCTATTTTGCCATGCGCACCATTCACATTAAGATCGCTTCGGATCTCTCCACGCAGACGTTACTCGCAGCTTTCCGGTGGTTCATCAGTCGGCGAGGACTCTGTCACACCGTCTACTCTGACAATGATACCAACTTTCAGGGCGCAAGCTCAGAGCTGCGAAAGCTCTTGGATGCAGCGTCTTCGTTCAGCAAGGAGGTCGCCGATGCTCTGGCTAATGACGGAATCACCTGGAACTTTATTCCGCCTCGTGCTCCTCACTTTGGCGGCCTCTGGGAAGCAGACGTCAAGTCCGTCAAGAACCATCTCAAGCGAGTCATCAAGCGAGTGATCGCTCACGTTCAAGGAGTTCAACACGCTGGCCGCACAAATCGAAGCTTGTCTCAATTCCAGGCCTCTCTGTGCAATGAGCAATGATCCCGAGGACTTGACTGCGCTAACTCCTGGTCATTTCCTCATCGGCTCTATGCTCACGGCTCTTCCTGAACCGTACGATTTTGAGGTGAGACAAACCTGGGTGGAACGCTACCAGCTACCGATGATGGTGCAAGCGCATTTTTGACTTCGCTGGCGGAAGGAATTAGTCATCCACCAATATCAGCTGCGCGCTAAGTGACTAACGCCGAACTCCACGCTGAAGGAAGGAGATCTAGTCCTCATCACGGACATCAACCTGCCACCGAGAAAGTGGCCCCTGGCTCGCGTTCTGGCCCTTCACGCTGGTGGAGATAGGCTACCAAGAGTTGCTACCCTTAAGACGGCTACTACATCGCTGGATTGTCCCTTCACCAAGCTCATCCGCCTTCCGCTCGAGACGGAGCCCGTCACGGCGGGCGGCCCCGATGTTGCCATGGCGGGGGCGCTACAGATGATGCAGCCCCTTCCTCTGAAGAGACTAGCGATGACAGCGACCACTCCGACCAAGATCGAAGAAGAAGTCTTCACTCCTCTCAACATGTTAATTTCATTAAATCTTCTCCTTAGTTTATTATGTTAAGCTTTCACTTTTCTCCTACTTTATCATTGTTATCCTCAATGTGACTTCGTCACTCGAGTAACGAGACGGGCAGTATGTTGCGACCGTTCGGCTTCTCTGACGATCGCTATTAAATTTTGTTTATTGCCTTCTTCGCGCATTCAAACTTTCGGACGAGAGAAGTGCCGTCATGTTCTTGTCAAGGTCAATGGCCCAAGTCTTTCTTCTCGGAAGTGCGCCTACCAGCGCGCTGCGCGAATTCTGCGGCTGGTTTCCGCCTGGCTTCTCTTCTCTCTTTGCTTTCGCTCTGAGCATGTCGTGCGCGCAACTCTGTCACGACTCTCAAAAGCAACCATTTTAGTTCACTTATAATTACATCATTTTATTCAAATACCAAATCATAAACCATTGTACATAGATAAAGTTAAATAAACAAGACTAAGTTGATTTGTTGCTACTCAAATCATAAGTGTTTATTGAAGTGAACCTACTTTCCCACTTCCATTCCTTTCTCGATCAAAGTTCAACGATCTGAGTCACAGAAAATTACAATCTTTCAAGAAAATTCACACAGGATAATTTTACTATCGAACAGCAGAGAAGCTATGAATCACGACGTCACTCTTATTATCAAGATGACGAAAGCGGGACCCCACAAGGATCAGGACAACGAGCAACATGCTACTGATGTGGAGCGGATTGACATGCAACGAAGTCATGCAAATTCTGCAGTACAATATGCAATTACTGTCAAATTAAGGGACATCTAGAACGAACCTCCATTAGGAAGGAAAAGAGGAACAATCAATATCTATAGCAGGAGTTTAGCAGCAAAGAAGGCGATGACGATTACGAGGTAAACGATTAAAATAACAGCATCGATTTTTTCTACATAATTGGCAACGGTGGTAAGTCAATCGATGCAGCAGTAAGTCCAATGTCCGTCTCACTTAAAGTTAACGGTAAAACGGTAAATATGGAAATAGACACCGGCACCTATTTCACTTTTATGTCGGAGTATTTTGTTAACAACGCGTTTTCGAATATTCGCACTAACTACATACACACGTACTTACAGGGATACGAAAATAACAAAATAGAACCGCACGGTCAATTAATAAATTTACAAGTTCAGTTTAACGGCAAAATAAAAATATTGAATTGCCTAGTTCTGGAAGGTAATAGAGCGCTACTTATCGGGCGATAATGGCTTGCAGTATTTGATCTGTGGCCATTCAACATTTTGCGTAACACCGAACGATTGCAAGACAAAAAGCATACTGTAAACAAATCTAATATTAACGTTTCACGAATGAAATCAAGTAAAGCATTTCAAACGTTTTTTCACAGAATACCGGACGTTTCGCGTCCAGAACAAAACACAAAGATTGAAACTCACAAACACGTAGCTCCAAATTCAAGATTTTCACGGCCCCCAAGAACGTAACAGAGTAACACGAAACTATCACTCTAAATGCCATCCAACGAACAATGGTACAGCGAAGAAAGGCATGAACGTACTCAAAGTCAAACAGCCAAAATTTATTAAAGGGGGAGAGGGTGTTGATAATGCTACTCGAAAGCGTTTATTCACCTACCGTGACATGTTTGACGGGACAATGGGAAAAATACCGACAATATTAATGTACACGACTCGACTTCAAGGACGCACACAACTGTCTCCATTCCAGTCAAGCGATATTACCAAACAGCTTAAAAATTATATTATAACAACACATTTATGTAACTCGAAGCGTCGACCGAATAGAGCGAATTCTCTTTTTAAACAGGGGAGGAAGTGAGGTACGAATGTATGAATGTATTTACGCGGCATCTTATATTGTACACCCGAGTGCATGTAATCGCAGCTCACTGAAGAGCAACCAGTTGTATTGAGACCACCGAATAAACTACACCTCACCAATAAGACTCCTGTGTTCACTCTCATTTCACAACTACCCACGTACCACACCCAATACATAGCAATGTTTAAGAAGACTTCGGATACCGACCGGATTCTGTTTTACCGATCCACGGGGTTTCCCAAGTTTTCTCCAAAAAAATTTCATTTTCTGAATTTTCCGGAATGTACCGCTCTTCGTTATTATAATTAAAAACATCTTTCAAAGTTTCAGGACGATAGGTTCATTTGTTTTTTAATAAAGTTCCGAAAACTGATCGAGGGCAATGCGAGATCCGGCGAAAGCAATGGGAATATTTGACTTAAGTTTTCGGAACTTTATTAAGAAACAAATGAATCGACCGTCTTTAAACTTTGACAGATGTTTTTAATTATAATAACGAAGAGCGATACGTTCAGGAAAATTCGGAAAATGAATTTGTTTTGGAGAAAACTTGGGAAAACCCGTGGACCGATAAAACAAGGCCCGCGATAGGTATCCGACGTCCACTTAAACTTCCTCTTTGTGTTGGAGCGAAACTTGCTAGTACAGGCTTCGTTTTCAGTCAGTCTGCGTTCTTCAAACGATCGACAACAATGTTCAAGCTCAAGAGAGATGAGAATGGGCATTGAGAACCCGTGGAAATGGGAAGAGATCGACCCAAAGCTCAGCATGCTGGGGTCGTCGTTGATCGCCATCCTGAAGACAGTGACTAGTGACATCAACGGAGTGTACGAGGAATTTAAAAGTCGCCTGCTAGAGTGAAATGAAATGCCCATCTGCTCGCATGTCCACCAAAGTGCGCGGAACATCGCCACAATCACGCTTGCGCCTGCAGGTGGCTTGGTTTCGTTCTTGTGCGCAGATGAAGTGTTTCGTGAAAGCGCTCGCGGTAATGGAGCTTTTTGAACCGATACGCGGAAAGATGTTAGTCGACATTGACGGGCTGATCAACGGAGAACATTTTAATTTTCTGCAAGACATCGCTGTGTCATACACGTGCAACCACATATATTACCGGCACCGTTGCCACCGGGTGCTGAGGATATAGACGATCGCCCAGTGCACGAGTTACTGCGTGCTATGCACGGCCCATATCGTTTCAGCTTTTCCATCGGCAGTGAAACATAAGGCCCGGTTTGCCGCACAAAGAGTGCGAACAGGTGGTCTTGTCCGCGCAGGAGTGTCTGCACGAACGCATGCGGATCATGGGGTTAGGAATCCCGCAAATTTTCATACCCCCTCCAACACTGAGCATATCTTTCATCGATGACAACGATCAGCCGATGGATCGGTGGCAGGAGGTGAACGACGACGAGCAAGTTCACCCGCAAGAAGACGACGACGACCGCGTAGTGGCTCAACCGTTGGATGGAGTGCGTCATTGGATCGACGAGTTGGACGAGATGACAGACGAAGAATGAAGAACAGTGAGACTGTTAGTATTGTAAAAATGTGTTTTTTACGGACACAGAGTGACTTTTTTCGACTTTTTTCTGATGTTTATTTTTTACTTATAGCCATAGTGCGCACAAAGACACAAGTGTGAAAAGTGACGTGGACGCATGAAAAATAAGATTTTCTCTCTCTTTGTCTACGATCTTTTCTCTCTCTCTCGCTCTTTCAATAAAGAAGATCTATCTATCTCTATCTATCTCTCTCTTTTTCTCTATCCATCTGCTTTCGTCTGGCTGAACGCAGCACAGCAAGCAAGCATTTCTCTCCCCCATTCGAGCATACAGCACCAGCAGCAGTGGCAGCAGCAGAGGAGAGTAGAGCAGCGAAGCAATGGCGGAGGGGGAATAGGCGCTCTCTTCGACGAAACAGGCCACGCGGCGTGTAGCCAAAATAATCTTTCTCCCGGACTACTTTATTTGCAATTAGAAAGTATTTATTCTCTCTCTCTCTCTCTCTCTCTCTCGTGCGCGCACCCCTTATCTCCCTCGCGAATGCGCACCACTCCCCTCGCACTGTCCGGTAGCCGCCAACATTGGCTGAGTGGCTGGGTGGGTTGGTTCACTCACTCGCGAGTTATACTACGCCGTCGCGGCATAGGATAACGCAGACGTATCTAGATATCCCTCAACACTTACTACTCACGTGACGAAACTGTAGTGTAGCGCTGAACATGCAAAGCACCATGAATGAGGTCGAGCTTAGCGTCGAAGTTGAGCCTACATCTCTGGAGATCCCGGTGCGTACAGCCGAAATGGAGCTGGACGTTTTCATTAAAAATTGCATTAGAAATGGAAACTGCTCGGACCATGTTATGCTCGAGTCCTCAAGCTTGAATTTCGAGCAATTGAAGTTGTTGAGCTTGAACTCTAGCAAACGAGCTGTAAGGTATCATAAAGGAGCTTCAGCTTTTGATAAGATACCTTGACCGTCTCGCAGTATAATTAGCGCAACCGCGAGTGCCGTATTGAATCTGAAGTTTTTTTTTCGACAACGCTGGAGTATTAATTAATAAATGTAAGATTCTCGCGACAAAGCTGTGACCCAGCGCTTCAGTTAGAATCTTCCGCATCAACGCTAGAGCTGCGATAGTGCAGCGGGAATATGCTGCGTCATTTTTAGAATCTCCCTTAACGAAACTGCAACTTCCATGCTGGAGATTTCCCCATCAAAAATTGATCATGGATTAAATTATCCATTAAAGAATTTGTACATTCCGCAACGGAGTTGGAGTCTAGCTCTGGAGATTTGCACAATTCGTTTGGAGCTCCTTTCTTTTTCACTTACCTTTTCCTTTATTCTTACAAATTTGAATTACATTTTCTCCTTCTATGGTCATAATTGTATGCGAATGCTCTTTCAAGCGCGGGAGAAATTTTTTCCAGTAAGAAAAGTAGTTCGTAAGTTCAACTCGTCTGTCGCTTTTTTTGTTCGCTTGCTGGAATTTCAACTCCAGAGACTCACTGTGAGCGCACTCATGTTATCTATGTAACCTCATTTTACTTATTAATAAATAATTACTATATATTATTATTCCATATTAAAAATGAATTAATCAACCAATTTTTTTCCACGGATGAACCTCAAATTTTAATAAATAGATTTAAATCCCTTCGTACTGTCGAACCCTACGCCCAGAAGATTTATCCTATTTTGCAGTTTAGCAGATATACTTTGACTTATTGCTAAAAGTATATTGAAATAATAAATAGAATAAAATTGAATATTAAATGGTAAGTCTTCTTCAGATGGTTTTAAATTAATCCTCAAGATAAATACTATTTTCCCAACATTCATTTCGGTTAATATTTCAGCTCGATTGGAATGTTTTAGTAATAACTCCACTTCTTATCTGGTTTCATTACAGACACCCTTGTTTGAATTCAATCAACTATAATTTTAGTGATTCATATCGATAAAATTTTCTCAATTTTTCTTAATCCCAAATAAACGGTTACAGGTTCACGTCAAAATATGCATTTGGTATGGTTATTAACCCTCATGAATATTCTCATAGGTATTGATGCTTTACCAGAAATAGTAAGAATAGGTAAGTTGAGGATAAAAGTAGTGTTATTATCTGATTTTTCCTATCGATTTATGACGCTTTTATATTAATTTCAAAAAGATACTGAAAACTCACTGAAATAATGTATACATGTATATCGTAACGTAGTATTTGAATTTTATTATGAGCCTTTATCCGAGAGATAGATTAAAAAGCACCATTGTATTCTGCGTGAACAAATACATTGAAAACATGTATCCCATGTTTGAAAAAATGTTTTGGTTGACTTTAAAAATTCAACAAATGCAATGAGTTCACGCCCATAGAATATCGTACCTCGGCTCATAGTACATTTACGTGAATTTTTATTTCCTTCATATGACAGGTCAACTTAACACTATTTCTGACCTTATTATACATGTTTTGGATGTATTATTTTGCGTAAAATAGGATGGTGCTATCGGTTTCATCGCAGCACCTGTCTAAAAAGTGCTAGAAGTGAAAAACTAGTGAAAAATTAGGTTTTCTGCTTAGTGGAAAACTAATGGTGCTACTTGATTTATCATAGAACTTACCTAAAAAGCGCTAGAAGCAGAAAACTATCTTATGCATGTAAAAATGACTCTTTATATTTGTAGAACTATACCTCGTGAACGGAAGAAGATGGCATATTGCGGTTTGGTAGAAAGATAGTTTATCTTGCCCTGAAAAACATGCCAGAAATGCGCGTCAATTAAGGGTAGGTTTTTTGAGATATTCAATTTTGAAAAAAAGACTTATTCCGTTTTTCTTATTTATCTCAGCTAATTTTTAAGTAATTTAAAATTTGAAAGAATCGAAACTAATAAAATTATGCACATTTCTGAAAAGAGATAGCCTCGATAAAGTGATTTGAACCAAAGTTACAGCCATTTGAAAAAAATATAATTTTTTCATATTCAAAATATTGCTTTTGGGATGTAAACTTTGACATGGTGTAGTGCCCTGACGAACACCTGCGATGTTCCGCGAAGTAAAATTAAATTACCGCGCATCACGTCGGATTATTTTAGGGCCCGACGCAGGATTAAAGTTTTTCTATATTTAGTAATGAGTAGAAAAAATTAGTTCAACAATAGATACCCAACGACGACAGCGATGATAGAGTGCGACGTGAGAGGCGGCAGTTTCAAATGACGACTTGTCGTATACCGAAATTAAATGAGATCTAATTAGTACTTAATTCAAATATTACAATATTATTAAATAATCACTGATTAGAGCGTATTATTAAGATTATTGGACATATAACTTGTCACGCATGCGTAATTCTGCTGATACCCTGTATCTATATTATACTCTTTCTGCTGCATATGCGTCTAGTTGTAAGGATTGAACTTCAAATTTATTATTGTAAATACTGTATAGGACTTTCGAGTCCGTGAAACACTTTAAAATAAATAAATTAAAAAAATGCCAATGTATGTTTAAGGCTAGTGATACAGTTAATTCGAGTATCGGAGGAATGGTGTACAACCGGCCAAGCACTCTTCGCGCGCCAGGTCTTTTATAGGCTGAATTTGCGTACGAAAGATGCATTTCGCTCTGATTTAATACAATAACTACAGAACGCATCGCATCACCTTAATTAAGTTACAATACAGTCTTGCAATCAATAAAGTAGACCACAATACCTCAAGCTCGGTCTTAATCGCCGATTGGTAAGGTAGATTTTTACAGCTTTCGCTTATTATTGATCCTCTACACACAAGCTACGTCGCGTCTCAACGTGACATGCCCCCGATCGCGGTCATTCACTCCGCCGAATGAGTAACTTTCAGTTTAAACCAACCCAAAGCTACAGACAGTCTGGTGGCTTTATATCGCCGTTTCAGGGCGAGGCTATTCCCATCGCTGAGATGTCGACGCACTGGGATGCACGGCGTGTAGACGCCTTCCACGACCTGGGTTTTTCGTTGCTTCGTAATTACCGGTAAGAGAGCTCGTGACTGCGTGTGTGCTTATTGAATGCGTTCAAATCAGGGTATCGCGTACATTTTCACTGTTCAATTTCATGTTTTATAATTATAACTGACGTCCTTTTAGTATTCATGTAAATTATCATTGCGTTTCGTATACCAGCATACGATTTTATTTTTATGTTAAAATGTAACCTTTCCTTGAAATTTAGATTCAATTTGAGGCTTTTGCCCCGCTTATGACCGGGATTTTTATGCCGTCTTTTTCCTACTAAGTTAGAATCTCTTTATTTGAATAAATCAGTTTATTAATTTTTTAACCTTACTCAATGTGTTATCATTTATAATCCCAGCACGACTACATCCTCATCCTCCTATATTATTCTTACTATACATATATGTATATATTATACTATTAAAATCAAATTAGACGTGGTGCCCAGGGCGAGGAAGGATGGTCGTACGAAGTTTTGAACAATCACAAATTTAACCTATAAAATCATAACTGCGTATATTGCATGTATGCGTTTAGCGATAAAACTCGGCGTCTTTGGGCACTTCATTTTGTAGATACGTAGCTGCGTATCTGTCATAGCGGCTAAAGTCGGCAATGCTGAACTCTCTCCTTGCTAGCTGCGTGCTCGCTGTTGTAGGCTACGCCGCCATTCCGTCTTCTCAGCTGTGATCTCGGTTACAAACACTTATGGTCAATCATTAGATATTTCTCTTTCAATCGAATGCCTGATCCTCACTGCCGGCAATTAGCCGGCGAGAGAGACGTTTCTCTCTCTCCCCACGCACCTAACTCTCTCTCGCTCTTTCTACTATGCTCTTTTCTTGTCTCGCGCTCGTCACCTTCGACAGCCGGCACACGCTGCCGGTGTCGCACGCTCGGACTAGTTCTCTTTCTCTCTCTCTCCCCTCTCTCTCCTTCTTTCTTTCTTCCTAATGCGCGCCTTCGCGCTCTCTCTTCTCCTCCGCCGTCTCTCCTCTTCTTTCTTGCTGTTCGGCCGCATCTGTAATACACAGCGCGCACGGGTGAGTGTGTGTATTAAACGTGCACAACTCGCCCGGCCGCCGTGCTCGATCTAGAGAGAGCGCAGACGAGGCATAGCGACTCTCGCTGTTTTATTACCTCATCACAAACATCTCACGGTACTTTTCTCGCACTGTGCGATTGTATATTTATCAATTATTTGCTTTGATAATAATTTTATTCATACTTTAGGTTCAGTTTTAAGTGGGTATTTCTATTTCACTTTTCTAATATATTCTGTATCATATTCAATGTAAATTTAGTTTATTTTATAATTGTCTTTTATTAATTCTACTTTAATTACACTTACAGTTATTATAATTTCTACTTGATATTTTTTCAATTCATTTCAAAATGGTAGCGTAATCGTTGATTGCTGCTCAAAACAGCAGAATCAAAGAGCAGGACGAAATGTATACACGATTGAAAGAAAAACCGCGCGCAATTCAATATCAATCTTGTGCAAATGCGTAGCAATGCAGTGCAGCATGTTTGGGATGAGGTGCGTGCCGCGCACTTTGAAATCATTGCTATTCAGTATTCGGACGTCGATACTTATACCGATACCAGTATCTTTGCGCGCTTACAAACGCTTTACGCGGATGTGTCAGATTTCCTAATAACATTGACATTCGAACTCGAAATCGCGAATGAAGCTACTCTATGTTCTCTAAATGAAAGCTTAAGCAGTGCTTCTCACTTTGCCGGATTGGCAAAGCTACCGCGAATTGAACTCCCGAAGTGCAACGGCATAAGTATAAGGACTCACTAGAATGTCCTACATGCAGTGGAATGGAGGAGGACGCAAGGTACGTGTTTTTCACATGTCCAAGATTTGATCTACAACGACGGAAGCTCGAAAATGCAATCAACATGAAGACCACGCCAGAAAATCTGATGCGATAGATGCCCGCATCAGAGATGGCATGAAATGCCACAACGGACTTCACCAGGGAAATCATCGAAGAGCTGCAAACAGAAGAGAAGAGGAGGAAAGAACAACGAAAAAAAAAATTGTGTGTGGCCAGTGCACGCACGGCGGGAGTGAAACTCTCTAGTTTTGATTATAGATATCTTTTCGTAGCTGCTGTAATTTTGTGCTACATATTTACTGATGATAAAAGTATTTATTAGGCATATGAAAAATATGATTAGTTATTGAATTTCAAAAACCGTTCATTTAGTTACGAGTACATCTCGTATCGATGTTATATTAGAAGCAGAGGTTTATGGTCAATTGCTTCTTTCCGATTTACAGCGATTCCTTTCGACATCACTCGTTGCACAAAACGCAGTTCTCGGATGGGTTGTCTCTGGCCCGGCAGTGTCGGGCACATTGCTCTAAATCATCGTTGAAAGTTCTGCATTGTACTACAAATCGTGATTTAGATGAGAAGCTTCAAAAATTCTGGGATCTGGAGGAAGTACCTTATCCAAAAGAGCTACTAACTCCAGATGAAGTAGCATGTGAGAAGCTGTTCAATGAAACTCATACTCGCAATTCTACTGGTCGCTACACTGTACTCCTTCCACTAACGTCAACTCCACCGTCTGTAGGTAACGAAACGAAAAAAATGGCCTTCAAATCGCTTGCTCAGATTCATCGCCACTTCTCTCGTGATCCAAAAGTTGCTGATACTCATCGAAACTTCATGTCACAATACGAACGTCTTTGTTACCTAGAACGTATACCTGACGATGAAATTGACAACGATAATGCATGGTACATTCCTCATCATGATGTTGTTCAGTCGAGTCCTTCGAATTACAAGCTGAGAGTCATTTTCGATGCATCACGAAAAACCCGTGGAAAACATCGTCTCAATGACTTTCTTTTACCTGGACCAGTTTTATAACGCGATCTCTCTTTGATTTTACTCAACTGGCGTAGGTACACATATGGCTTTACCGGTTATCTCGTAAAGATGTTTCGTCAAATTACAATTGGACCAACTGATCAAGATTTACATCGAATCTTATCATCCCCTTATCTTGAAATTCCTCCGATGCATTGCAGACTCATAACAATCACCTTCGGAACAACTTGCGATCCATATCTAGCCATCTGTACCTTACTGAAATTAGCTCAGGATGAGAAAAATTGTTATCTGCTTGGTTGTCGCTGTCTTAAATCCGATATTTATGTGGCTCGCGACGAATTGATAAATATTTTAGCTTCAGCAGGCATAGATTTGAATAAATAGGCCGTAAATGATTCACAATTATTACCAACTAACTCAAGTAATCTCGAAAATTCAGTCTCAATTGACCCTGATGCCTCAGTTAAGACCCTTGGTTAGCAGTGGAATCCAAAAGCAGACTAATTCGGATTTAAAACGTTGTACTATGAAGAATTAGCTGGTGCGTCGACAAAACGCACCGTGCTTTCAAATATCGCTATGCTCTTAGAACCTCTTGGTTGGCTCGCACCAGTCACTGTGACAGCTATAATCCTAATGCAAGACAGTTGGATATTAAAATATTATTGGGATGATACTCTACCGTTTAAGGAACGTGAACGTTGTCTTCAGTATTGTCGGTCGCTTTCTCATTCATTATCTATAAATCATTGGCTAGGATCTACTTCATCTTCAACGGCAACTGTCCAAATTCATGGATTCTACGACGCGTCGGTTCGTGCCTATGCTGCTGCAGTTTATCTAAGGATTGATGAAGGAGATGGAAAGGTTCGTATGCCACTTTTGCTACTAAAACCAAAGTGACCCACAGTGAAAACCAAGAGTGTTCCTCATTTGGAGCTCTGTGGCGCGGTTTTACTCGTGAAACTTTTTCTTCGCATACAGCGCTTAGGTTTTCTCCAAAATCTTCCAGTTTTTGCTTGGTCTGATAGCCAAATTGTCTTGCAGTGGCTCAAAAGACATCCTTGTTTGTGGATAACTTTTTTGGCGAATCGCGTGTCTCTTATCTCTTTCTTATCTCATTCTCTTGTCTCAAAACGATATTCATGAGAGAAAAAAGAAATTAACAAAAAATTAGCAAAAATACATATTCGCTCATGGTGTATATGATAAAAATATGAAAGGTCTATATCAATAACGAAAATGTAATAATTCATGAAATATGTGTTGATGCTATGGGCGTACATGTATTTTTGCTAACTTTTTGTTAATTTCTTTCTTCTCTACTGAACATCGTTTTGTTCGAATTTAAATCTGATAATCTTGCAATGATAAAAACATATTTGCCGACATTTTTAGATTTAACTACTTTCCTAACTCTTATTTATAAATATTTAATTGTAATAATTGTTTAAAATAACAATTTTCAAACCTACGTAGACTATTTAGCTCAATAATGGTTACAATTAAAAAGAGTAGGAAGTAACATACTTACACTGAATATTTGTATTTCGATTATTCAGTTCTAAATTTAATTTGAAACTAGCATTGAGTAGCGCGCTCCGCGCCCATATTTTTCTGTTTTTCTGTATCCTGTATAAACATGTCTATTATTTAAAAAAGTCAAAATGTTCGAAGGCAATTTTCAAAATTCTGGTGCATACAGTTCTACAATAATAAATATTCTTTAATATTTAATATTTTTCTCTCATTAAATATTCAAAGGACATTCACCATAAAAAATAGTGATAAAGTTTCCATTGCTTCAAAATATGTTACAAAATTTCCATTTCAAATGTAAATCCAGTAGGATTTGTAAAAAGAATTTTTTTTTTTTACAATACTTATGTGTTATTTATCTCATTAACGTTTCTAATATATCTAATTTACGTTAGCTCTTTTTACAACAGCTCTGAAATTAAGGCATTTTAATTTATAATTTTCTTGTCAACGCTCACTCGGTACATCAACGGAAATTTATTCTATAGATATTTTTAGTCGGCGGCATACATCATTAAAAATACCAATTTGTTTTACAGGACTTTGTTAATTAATATTTCGTAATATAACATAAAGTAAGATAAAGTTCTATGATAAAGTTCTATCGATGCACTTATCGCGGATTTGTAACTATTTATGTATAAACATAACCAACATTGCAGGACTAAAATTGAAAGGAGCGGAAAGAAAAAAAATGAATAGAATTTTTAATTTTTTAAGAATTTATATTGCTTTAAAAAAGGCATACATGTGTTAGGATAACTTAATAATCGATAAATTACCACCTTCGACGATGTTCGTCATAATACTCTTTCGAATGAGACCTCGAACTAAACCGGTTGAACCGTTACAGAGATATATGTCGATATACGTACAAAAGTCAAGTCGAATAAAAACCCTCCTTCTTTATGGAGTCGGAAAAAGAAGTGAATTGATCAAATAATGCACCATTGTAATACAAAACTGTACACTTGACCGCCACTTACACGATAAAGCGAAATAAATAAACCACGAAATTTGAAATATGTTTTGTCGTATAATGCATCTTCTATCCATTATAAATCATCAGCTACAAACACGTGTACATACAAATATAGAT
>JAWWMK010012894.1:0-22840 GCA_035047105.1 Galeopsomyia nigrocyanea
CGCGTGTATAGGCATCTCTCTCTAGCTCGCATTGCTGCCGCTGCTGAATACTCGTTGCTGCTCTCTCTCACTTACCTCTGCTGCTATAGCTATGTATATAAAAAAAAAGGTAGTGGTACAAAATAGAATAGGATAAAATTGAAAAATATATCCATATTTTTGGTAACGAGGGAGAGAGACATAACGAGTAAACTAATACTCGTTATAAGGGTTATCAGGAATTTACAATACAGGCACAGTTAATTGTTGAAAATTTTTAAATTGGTCAGTTGAACAAACGACTCGGCAATGGGTGATAATGAAAAAAAAGTGTTACAAGTGTTTGAATATTGGCAAACATTAAAGAGCCTCGAGGGCCTTACGAAACATTTAATATTTCTGCAAACATGCAAAATTCCACTTAACAGACTCATCGTTTTCAATCACGCACGTATCAATGCAATTTCGTCTTTAAGGTATACCATGCTCGCCTCCCATATACTTTCGCAATGTTGTCGTTACACACCATTACGTAATATCGTAGCGGGCGGATGATGGTCAATTTCTTGTTTTTTTTTTTCTTTAGCGTTACGTTGCCGTGCGAATCTCGCGAACTGTGGAATGTCGTTGCTTACTTTCTTTCTAATAACAATTCGTAAGTGCGCGGGGATAATAAATGAGAATTACGTCAGGTTTATTATCTTCGGGCTTTTATAGTTTGACGTTAGGGAAGCGAATGATTTATGCAAGATGCAATGGATTTTTTTTTTTTTTGGTTGGACTTTCGATTTTGTACGGCTGAACGAAACGTACGATCAATTTTAGAATAGAATAGATAATCTTTTGAATGTTACATCGACGCCGACGATTGATTCGGTTTGATTTGGAAAAAAAATCTTTGTGGGTGAAGCGAAACGATCCGTAGGTGCTATAATAAGACACTTCAATATGAAATTGAATCCTGGTATTTATAGAATAATGGCTTTTATTTTACAATGTTATCAAATGAATTTCGTGGTAGAAATATAATAATATCCAAATGCATAAATATACTGTTTCATATTCATCAAGTAAATAACGTCTCTAAAAGTAAACTTTGCACAAATCCTCGCATATCTTCAAAATGTCAACCTCCACATCTGAAAAGTTTATTTATCTTGTTTGCGAGAGACAGTAAATACCATCGTCCGTCTGAGCCGTTACACAATGAAAAAAAAAAAAAAAAAAATCAACGCGAGCCAAGATGAATGGATGTATCTCGCGAGTGAAAGTGTTTTGTTTTCCTGAAGTAGTTTGCTCTGAATTTAACTAAAATGCTAATTTTTCCAACGAAAGTTATATTCAAATAAGCCGTTGCGTTTGATGAAAAAGAAAAACTCGA
Organism: Galeopsomyia nigrocyanea; assembly: GCA_035047105.1. NCBI lineage: Eukaryota > Metazoa > Arthropoda > Insecta > Hymenoptera > Eulophidae > Galeopsomyia > Galeopsomyia nigrocyanea. The sequence continues at coordinate 1,361 of JAWWMK010012894.1, forward strand.
GCGGAATAGCGTATAAATAATATATTTGTTTCGAGAGGAAACTAAATACGTTTATCGTGTTTTTTTTTTTATGAAACTTAGTCCAGATGCAATTGTATGCTAATTTGAATGAATTATAGGCTGTTGAAAAATTGTAAAGCGCAACTCACGCCGATAAGGATCTTCAAGATTTTTATCGCTTAATTGGTCTTTCACGAGCGCAAACAAATCATCATTGTAGTGTACAATAATTGTGAAAACTGTTCGGTTGTAAAAAGCATCTTGTGTAAATACATAAAAAAAAATAAAAATCAAACAAAAAAAAAGTATTGAAAGAGTGAAATTTATTAATGGAAGTACGTAAATAATTTGACCCATTTAATTGAATTGAAAAAGAAGTCCTCGACAGACTTTAATTAACTTTGATAATCTTCCTTATTTCTCAGAATTTCAATTAAACAAGTCATTATCATTCAACCAGACGTGCCGATAAGCGTTCATCCATACGTACACCCATTATGTCGAAATGAACAATATTTTCTATATCAATAAACATCTAAATCTATACAAAGCTGTTATCCAGACAATAATGAATACAATATCTCACGTTTTAGCTACTGAACCGTTACGTCAATCGGACATTGACACGTTTTATCGTCTATAAAATTTTACTAATAATACACAATTTCGTACACGCGCAAACTATACGAAAACCTTACGTAAATCAATTTTTTTTCAACGAAACGTTGCACGCAACCTTTTTGATGCGCTGCAAAACAAACAAAAAAAGTCGGTCAACGTAACGAAAAAAAAAGGGAAGCGGTCGCTCTAATCACCATTGCGTGATAAATAAGCTTTTATCAATGAGTCCCAATCAAAAATCGTTGTGCAACGTGGATTTGTTTTTTTTTTTCTCTCTCTCTCTCGCGAATTTTCAACTCTCGTCGCCGCAGGGATGGAAAACCGGCGATATGCGTTGGCGGAGCTTGCCTTTAAATTTTCATCGGGTCTTCGTGTGTCTGTGTGTATGTGCTTTAAACTGGCATAGTTGAATCCTCCCACACGTAAATGAACGTTTAGTATTCAGGAAGGGCTGGTGTACCGAATTATTGAAAGGATCTTTTTTTTCGCGCGGCGTTTTTTTTATATTTGTTGGAACTAATTAGGTGCACAACGATTCTAATGGTTCGTTAATTGGAAATTGGAATACATTAGTCGTCAGTCGAGTTAATTAAGAGGATAGATGAAACAATTTATTGATTCCGATAATTACATCCATCGCTGATAATTTCGTTATGTGCATTTGTAAATCCATAATTTTAAGATAAACACCCACCTTCGTCATTTTTCATCGACTCTGGCGTGGGATGATATAATTAATTCCACACAAACTATCTAAAGCAAAGAAAAAAATAGTATTTAAGTCATTCATCATTTCATGTATTTGTTCAAGTTCTATAAACGAGCTGCAAAGACCTTTATAAAAATCAATAATAATAACTAAATTAATTTTATCTTATTAAACACAATAATAGACAAAAAAGACTTAATGATAGGTATTTCCTAAGTCGACACAGCAATATTCACGACACCTGCGTAGTCCACTGGATTACTCAGTTTGTATACGCAATATGACGTTTACGCGATAAGCTACATATATTGAATACTATAGACTCGAAGAGTAGGCGTACACGTCAGTTATCTAAATCATTAGATTATAGATTATACTTCATGACAATTTATCTCTGCAAACAGTACGAGGCAATTTTTTTTTCGTAATACAAAAATTTTCCAGACGAGTAACTAACATCTATGGGCTCAAAAGAAAAAAAAATATATAAAACGCCACGTAAACTCTCCGAGTTAACTTGATTTTTCGCAGCTAAGCGAGCAATTGAAGTATAAAGCGGTGCAATCAAGATTAGAGAGAGAGAGAAAGAAAATTCACTTTGGAGCGAGAAGCGCGTGGGATAGAAAAATGAAATCTTCGGGAACGAAGTAATAAAACGAGAAAAGTGTTGAAATGGATTTTTAAAAATCATCGTCATTCTCGTTGCGCATTACGAGGAGGAAGAAGAAGAAAGATACACGCAGAGCTAAATCCTATCTTGCCTTTCGCGCGCTGGATATGGATTTCCCGAAGGAGCTCGGGGCGTGCGGTTATCAAGCATAGACACGTCGGTAACTTTTTGCTCGCACGCGAGGGTTTTTAATACTTGAAATTTGATGTGATATATCCGTACGTATACGGATGTATTTTTTTCGATGGTATGGAAGTTGATTTTTATGTTTTTTTTGCAGACGCGCTTGGAAGGTTTCTTGATTAGCGATTGACGGTGAAATGGTTTTGATCGAGTTCGGGATATGTATATATATATATTTTTTTTAATTGGATTTTTAACGGATAGTTTTCAAGTCTATACTGTAAACTGTTTTATTTTTCGTGATTCTAATCTGGCTGAAATTTCCAAATAATCGAATTTGTAGGATTTCGGAAGATTTAACGCAGATTTTGATAAAAAGGTGAAAGTTCGATCGGATTAGTCAATGACAAAGTTTTGTAGTTCTAACGATATCTAAGTATATTTGTGTTTTTCAACAAAAATTATAAAGCTATATTATAAATAATTTAGTTTTAATCTTAACATGTGTATAGTAAAAAAACAAAACTTCAGAAAATTATAAATTCCAGCTATCACAACCTCGCGAAACAATCGCACCATACTAAACATTAATCACATCGAAAAAAAAATTCCCCAACTTTGCAAATTACCTTTCTCAAGCGCGTACTTACACACATACCCACACACACCCACACCCACACACACACACACACACACCACACACACGGCACGTTGTTTCATTTTTAAGCGCGAAATTGAATTCTGAGCAGCGTGTCATAAAAATAAAGCAACAAAGCCAGTATAAATTCTCATTTCACAAGAGAGAGCGAGAGCGAGCAACGTACAAATTTTATTTTCATCGCGTACGCGCGTTTGCAACTAAACGCCTATATTTCGCGCCCGAAAGAAGCTTTTTTTTTTTAAAGCCATCCATGCAAGCGTATATTGGCTTTCGTACGTAAACACAACGTCGAAAACTTTGTAAATTTGCAATCAAAAGACCCCAAGGTGACTTAACTCATTATTCGGCGATTATCTACACAGGAGAGATGAGCAGAGCCAGAGTTTATCAAATAAGGGGCATTGTTCGAGGCACACAGGCAGCGACCCATTCAAAGGATTTATTAAACGTGTGTACAAATACAAAAGCAAGGTAGTGTGTCTGCCTCGCATGTACGATTTTCGGTTTTCATCCCTTTATAAGCATTGACGTCAGTATACAGACGCTCAGTAGTCTTTGGAGCTTTCTTAATTAGATTAATTGCTGGCTCGTAATATACACGTATACGAAAGTCGAAACTCACGATGTGGTTCTTCTTTGTAAACGGACTTGTTCGCGCGTATATATCCGCGACGTTCTGATGGAAATTTTGTTGGTTTTTTTTTTTTTCGGCAACGTCGCCAGTCCGTCGCCGACGGTCGGTGTGTTCGCGTTTGTAATTTGAATTTATGCTTCGCGTCGTCGGCACTGCTTGAAAAAGTAGTGTAATTTTTCGTGCTGTTTCAAAAAGCACACGCCGGTAATGGAATTAGTTTATTAGTGAATTAATTCTGTTGGCATTACATTCATTTGCATTATGCTCGAAAATTTCGTCACAGTCACTAACATCGTTCGAAAATAGTTTTTTTTTTACTATTTGTAGATCAAATAACAAAAACATATTTAATAATTTATGGATCCTCAACATTATAAAAAAGTATTCTAAATACATACCATAACTGTAAAATTATATATAGTCTTTACGCGCGAAAAAAACATAAATATCATTAACTAAATTCATAAATGAGTGCTTAATTACAACAATCTTTAAGGAAGCAATCCCTCAATGCAGTTGGCAGCGTATTTTTTCTTTACGCGAGGGATTAGTAATAATTGTTGAATCAAAATTTTTTTGCTAATGCTAAGTAATAAATTGAAAAAAACAAAAAAAATTCTGATTTACCTTGTATGTATTATCTCTTTTTTATTACTTTGCATGCATATTTGAAAAACCAGCATTCCAGCTCTCCTCTCTCGACGACGAAGTTATCGATCTTCATAAAAACGCAAGAATTTATCTAGCGGAATCACATACGCGAAGACTCGAGTAAAATTACACACGTCTATAAAGCGTCAATCGCTGTGTAAAATGTATACGCATTCGTGTAAAAAAATCTCATTCCTCGCGATTGACCAATCTTTAATGGACGATTAAGAAACATTCAAAGTTACGAAAAGTTGACGCGTATCGCGCAAAACTGTCAACGAACTGTCGCGAGCAGCCAGTTCAAGGCAACGAACAATTTGTCTTGCACTTCACCTCAAAAAGCACAGACGAACGTCGAGCGCCGCGGGAGTTTGATCATTTGTATCCGCCAACGGGATTTTATCAAAATCTGCCGATTGCACATTGCGAATCCAGCGCGAGTTGTAATGAACAGTGACGCGGGTAAACTATTGTTGCGCTTTTGTTTCGCAATTAAAAGTTAGTTTTTCCCATACGCATTCGATGATAAAAAAATTGTTTACTTTTTTTTTTAAATGAATACATTCACTCGAAAGTTATTTATAACCATCCAGTACGTTCGTTGAAAATTGTGGTAAATATTAATAAAGAAACAGCCTACGGTAAACCTCAAATTTCAATATAAGTAATCGATCAAAAAGGGCACCTAACGAGAAATGGATGACGGATGATGTAATTATAACGCACGCGTGAGAAAAGCTTTTCTCTTTTCCCCTATGTACCCTCGGTGGACATTGATTCTGTCCACTTTACAAGCAAGCTTGCGCCTTAAACGTGGACAGAATCAATTTCCGCTGACTGTACGTTTCCAGTCTACGCAGTTTTTCCAACAAGCAATGCTCTTTGACTTATCATTTAGGTCTCGAATGTATTTCTCGCGCTAAAAGTCTACAAAACTCGCTTTTAATCTCTCGCGTCTAACGAAGTTTATTTTTTTAATTCCCTCTTTGCCGCTGAAGATAGCGAAAAGACGAGTCGTCGTACGTCTTCTTTTTTTTTTTTTTTTTATTCAAGAGTGCGAGCGTGTGTTGCCTTTAATTACGAGAAAGGAAAACTCAACGGCCAAATCAAATTGCTAAGAGTAATAATGGTCATACACTGGCTCTGTAATTTGCATAACTAAGAACTCGGCGATGCGCGGTTGCGTGTGTTTTGCAAAAGGGTAACGTTATTGTGATCAACCGATGCGAATATACATATATTCTATTATTTTTACTTTCAACGACGACCTGACAATGTGTGTGCGAACGACGATGAATAATTAAAATGAAAGTAAACGTCGCTTGTGCACGGACATTCTACAGACTCAAGTGCAATTTAATTTAATCATATTATTCGTGCGGCAAAGAAAGAAAGAGAGAGAGAGAGAGAGAGAGAAAAAACGTACTAAGTAATTACTCAAGGCAAATCCACGAGTGAATGTAATTTCACTCGCTTTGTGTTTCGAAAGCTCGAGTTCTGAGAATAGCAAAATTATAATGAAAAAAAAGATGGTTAATCGTTCAAAATCAATGCAAAAGTATCAAATATATAATAACGAAAATATGAAAAATTGTATACTGAATAGAATGCAATCTATTTTTGCCATCGTTACTCCCACACGAACGCTGTTACATGAAAAGCTTACGGTTCAAGCTTGTTGCTGCGAGTGCAATGCAAATGTTTAATCGCTTAATCTCAAATTCATACTTATTACTGAAGGGTTTAATTTAACTTTGCATGATGCAATGGTTATTACGCGTTAAAATACTACATCTGGTTTCAATTGCTCACCTTTGATGCTTTTTGCACGGCAGGCGGGATCGAATCCGACCTATTTCGGTTTTCAATGTGTGAGAGTATAGACATTCTTGTTACTTGTTGCTAATGCACTATTGTAGGCAGAGTTTTATTGATGCACGAGGATAGACTGCTCGATGGGATTTTTTTACTTTATTCGCGAAAGAAGCGACTTCGTGGGTTGCTTTACTCATGGTAAAAGTTTTTAAAAATACGAAAATTCTATTTTTTCACTTTTGCGGTACTTTAGGATGATTCTTTTCGGTGAACTATTAGGTATGCGATACGTTTTCGCGAGCACTTTTATATTTCATACTCCCGAGGTAATGTGATTTTAAACAATTTTTGAGTTGTCGGAACGGTACTGAAATATCGATGTCTTGTAAATTAGTCAATTCAAATTTAACAAGCGATCAAACATTTATTATTACAATTCTACATTTTCAAAAAATAACCAAGATTACTCGTATTGCTAACAATGAATAACACCATTATACGCAAAAACAGACACGGCTTTCGCATTCAACTATAACCAGACGCCGACTTTTCAGAAAAGTTCGAAAAACACACGCGTCGGAGTTATATTACGTGTGCTGCATACGTGTGTTGATATAAAGCTCTAGGTATAGGCCTGCGGTAAAAAAAGAAAAGTTTTACAAATTGTTAATGTCGAGTGCATCGAATCAAAACTCTCCCTACGCAATATTCCGTCTATTCGAAAAAAAAAATATATACTGCTCTTTTTTCACATCTGTATTCGAAATAAACCCACCACCAAAAACGAAAATTCCATTCGATATAAAAATTTACGACCACTGAATAAAAAAAAGAAATTTCGTAATAATGTGCAACTAGTTAATAAATACACACACGTGTCTGTAGGTCACGATATTCCGACTGTTGCATGCGCGTCGAAAACACACAACGTACGTTAGAGGCTTCGCGCGGGGGAGACACGTCAAGCGGATAAATTCTCTCAAAACACTTGTTGGTCGATTGTCATTCCCGCGGTGTTTGCCCGATTTTCCCTCGGCGTTCGGTCGCCCATCATCATCAACATCGGCCTATCATTGACGTTTATCGCAAAGATATATGTTCTGTTGGCGCGAATGGTTTATTCATGCTTTCTCTCTTTCTCTTTCTCCGAGTGATTTCAATGTTAGTCTGTGAACGTTGATGTTTTATTTATGATTTGCTCTCTTTGTCTCTTTGGGTGGTGGTTGTTCGATATGATAAAGAGTAAGTTGCTTTCTTTGGTTTCTTTTCTTTTTTTTTTTTGGAAGATATGTCGGCGTTTGTAAGTAAGCGGGGTTTTTATACGACGGTAGTGGATATAATACGTCGGTTGATTTCGGAGATGAGTGTGTACTTACTTTACATTGTTTTACGAGAGATCGTGTAATAATAAAGTACGTGTGCTTGTCGACTTTGACTCGACCGACGAATTCAATCTGTCGCGGATTTTACGATTTGAGTTCCAGCATTTTTGGTCTTCTGCGGTAATTAAAGGTAAGACAAATCGTCTCGATTTATTCGCTCACGTTTCTATTATCTATAAAGCTAATAATATCGTCGAAGATTTAGTGCGGGACAGTCGGATGTAATCAAACTTGAACGTCAAACATCATTTCCAAGAGAAGCGAAATTGACGTTCCAGTAATTTCCATATGTACACTTCATTGTGAAACGATTTCAGTCAAAAAGCTCAGACGTAAGTTTCCATTTACAATTTTATTGCCATCGAAAAAAAAAAAAAAAGAAAAAAAGCCAAAGCGCATACGATCGAGAACGAGTAATCAGCACCGACAGCGAAATGAAAAAGCATGCATCCTCGCGACGTGGTGCTGCTGTACTTTTAATCAAAAGCGACAAGACATACGCTCAAAATCAATAGCCTTACAATCGACTACCACCGAAAAAAAAAATAAATAAAAGTACAGTCGAACGTTCCATCTCTCTCTTTCTGTGTGGCGTCAACGGAAATTCGACAAAAAAAGAAGAAAGGAAGAAAAAAAAAATGGAAAGAAATCGTAGGTCGCGCAAAAATTGCTGCGCACGCACCTATGCGCACGTATTGAAAAGGGGATCACCTCGGCCGTCGCGGCAACTCTCGCCCCATTCACAACCACCTGCTCGACGTGCAAGCATCTCGGATATATCTCTATCAACACGGACGACTGACAAGGTGCTGGTTAATTTTCTTTTCTTATTTGTATTAAAGCGACGATTATTCTTCTTTTTTTTTATTTGCATTGACAGGCTATTTCTTGAATTTTTTTTCGTTTTGTTTAATGGCTGTGCTTGAATTTTCTTCTTTTCTTTTTATTAATTGTGTACTTTTCTGACGAGCTTTATGACTTTTTTTTAACGTTGTTTGGTGGTTCTTGAGTTTTATTTTATTAAAAGTGCTCCTTTGTGATTTTTTAAATAAATTTATTGAAAAATCGTTTGGTAAAATTATAGTATCATGATAGTTTGAGATTTTACATGAATGTTTCGAGAGTTTTTTGTCCTGAACAATTATTTAAAGTACTTTTAGCATAGTACTGAGTTTTTAATTAATCTGAAATTTCGATTGATCGGTTCAATGAATACTTTTGAATCTGAAAGTCGCGATAACGAATCGCAATACTTTTGCTAACAAATCGGCAGTTAAAGTCACTGTTCAACAATTTACACTTTTCAAAAGTAATTTGAAATACATTTTTTATGTTTCGCAAGCCTATAATGTTTTAATATCAATATTTCCGTCAGAAAAACCTACGTTATTTCGTTTTACTTCAAAATATATTTTTTGCAAGTAGATATATTTATAAAATACGAAATTTCAACGAACAATAAATATTTCATCAATCTTGTAAATTTTCACTCGAATTCAATACGAATTGATCAATGTGAATCAGAACTTACTGGGGTAAAAAATGCGTCATCATAGTTAAGGTAAATTTATTTGAGATGTCTAGATAAAATGATGGATCTATTCAAATAGGTTTTGCATTTAATCATTAGGTATAAAATCTTCTGCAAATTAATTAACTTTAATAGTAGACATGTTTTTATAATCTTAACGATAGTAAAACCATTCAAGTGTTGCTTTAAAAACAATCGATAACCGAAATCCTTATGAATTTTCTAATAAAAATTTGAAAAGCAATGTAAAAAAATTGAGCCTTTCTCAAACACTTGATCGTGCAATATTCAAGATAGGAAGTTATATGGTTCAGATAAAAATTCTTTTTATCAAACACTCCAGTTGAAAGTAATACGCTTGAAAATTTTACACGTCAAAAAATTTCGCACTGCGCCCAAATATTAAAAAAAATAATTTTTCTTCCGTAAAAAAATATTTTTTTAACTTTCATTTATTTGTTTTGTACAGCTCAACGAAATAACCAGGGGCAATAGAAAAGCAGAGGGAATCCAGAGCTTCGCAAATCGAAAAAAAAAAGAAGAAGATGAAAGGAGTAATGGTTGGTTCAAAATCGACATCCCCGGCGATATTCTGGGTGATTCTGTTCGTCGCTTTCTTCGGCGCTGGCATTTCCGCGAAGCGTAAGTTCAAAAAGTCACATTCGTTTAATTATCTCACGTGTACGCAAAACACTCAACTCATGCATTCAGCCTCCAGCTTGATAACACGAAAATTCAACTAATTTTAATTGTTAGTTATACATTTCTACCGTCCCGAGCAGCTCTCGTATTTTCTATTTACCACAAGCGATAAATACAAAAGTTGCTTGTATTTTTATTTTTAACGTCCATCCGCGCGCGCTCTACACGAATCTGCTTTCATTTGACTCAAACTCTGGCGAGCTTTTAAAATTTTCATCACTTTCCATGTGAGCGAAAACTTTGTACATCTGTTACAATTTTTACGGGACATTGCTGCGCCTACATACGAGGTCTAGTATAATATGTAATGTCGCGTCCAAACCCTGGGGTGCGATAGAAAAAACAAAAGTCGAGGGCCATTCTTTTATACTCTCAAAATATTATCTCTTCGAAAAAACAACGCGAAAGGACGGAAAGACAAAGGAGGATGGACGGAGGATTTTACAGGCTGTTTTCAGTGACGCACCAAATTTTCAACTTGTCCGACATTCGAACGCATATCGTTCTATCGATGATTTAGTCAAATTCATCGGATATGATTTGTATGCATTGTTGCCGCGTACTTATTGTTCTCATTAGATTTCAAATGTATAATAACATATTGAATTTTGCGAATTTGAATGCCGTTCGAATAGAATAGTCACATGTCAATATTGACTGAAATCTATTCACAATTGATTACTTTTCAAAAATCGTGTAATTTATTCAGTATCGACATTAATCGAAAACGATGAGGTCATACATGGCAAAACAAAAAAATGCATAACGGTCTCAAAGCATTAGAAAGGGGATGGGGAAAAAAAGGGCCAATCGTCTCGAATAACAATAGACTCTGTAGTCCATTTCTGACACACTTGAAATTCGGAATACTCTTTTCGAAGTTTGTATCCCAGTTACGTCTCGCGCGACAAAAGCCGTGAAAAGAACGTGGTCCTTTCAGCAAAAATCCGAACGAGCGACGTGGAAAACTTTGTTTTTTGATAGTTTTCTTTGATCTGGTAAACTCGTCCGTGCAATTTTTATCTTGAATCTTTTTTCTCGGAGTATTAAATTTCTGATTGTCCCATCAAGTTTCTCGTTCTTTTAGTAAATACGATTGAAAATATGACGAACGAAAGAATAATAAACGACAGAAGGCGAGCAAAATGAAATACAAACGTAGAAAACGAATTTCTTTTGAAAATGCAACAAGCGACCGCTTGTTGCATTTTTCAGTCGCGTTCTTCTCTTTTTTTTTACGATGCTGAATAGGTAAACAGAACTCGATTGTATATCCATTAACCGATAAAACTAAAAATAACATTCGTTTAGAAGTGGAATACGCGCTACTTCGATGAAATGAAGAAACAATGATTCTCTCGTTTTATTATCGAAAGAAGCAGTAAATAAGTCCATCGATTATTTATTTATTATTGTGGACGTTAGGCGAACTCGAGCGAAAAAAAAGCTTTACTTGATTACTTTTCCAGAACTTGATTACAAAGCTATTCTGGTTGGAAAAATCTTAGTTTAATAAACTTATCCCTTATCAAAAAGCAAATGAAAGAGAGCGAAAAAAAAGTCCAAGTTCTAACATACAAACTGATAAGTTTTTTTTTTATCATCTACAGGGCAGCAGAAGCAACGATATTCAATCAGCTTTTCATCGCCGCGCTTTGATAGGGTTTCGTATTCAATTTTTGCCCGCAGGCACGTTTGATTGAAAGAAACTATGCTTTCCGTATTTTAATTTTAGCTTCGCGAATCATTATTCTTCGTTATTTATACATCTACGATATCCAACACAATTCATTCATTTTCGCTTCTTCCTTTGCCTCGATACTTTTTCTATATAAAGAATAATAGTTCGCAATTTCAGATTTTATTTAAAAAAATTTTTTTTAGACTGACAGGATCACTTGTCAGTCTGCGTTTCATAAAGTTGCGTTATTATTTTCAATAGTATAGTTCGAGCTACATTTCGAGAAACTCAAACTTTGCAAAATTATAATTATTACATCTCAATCTTCCACGAAAATATTCATTTCAGCAAACTTAGTTCCGTGGATTCATTAAAATTCAACGGCTTCACAATCATCGATAGAAGAGATATTACAAACAAGTTTTCCTTTCAATCGCAAAAGTAACCGAGAAATATATACAGTCTCGCTTTGATTATCTTATTTTGCAAACTGGGACGAGAATGTATACCAACTGTTGGTCATTGTTATATAGGCAAAGTAATATTACGAAATGAATTAGATAAAAGTTATATCTATAAAGAGTTTCCAATGGAACAATAACTCCGTCAAAGCGCGTTCGCGTCCATGCTATAAATAACGAGAGACGATTTAGAACTTCATTCGAATTGAACTTGCGTCATCTCCCGATCTCTTTTCCAAGTAAATCCTACACACACACGTGGATAACATTATAGTTTTATATGTCAATAAACGTTGTTTACCACGCAAACAATTTAACTGTGCGTACCTTCTGCGCGAGTAATGAAAAATCACGCATAGTTGACGCACGCGATTTAGTTGTACGCTACGTCGCAAATATATATTTTTTTCTGCTCTCCGCGTAAAAAAAATCAATAAACCCGCATAAATAATTCGAAAAGGGTCGGTAAATAATTACCGAACGAATTTGACGTGATCGCTCTTCTGGGAACGATCGACAAACCAAATAGCACCGATAAAACAAATCCTTCATGCAAAATTCCAATCGCCAGCAGTGATAATTAACAAAATAGGGGCAATCAAACTCAATCTCTTCGTGTAGGGGAGAAAAAAAAAAGTGTAAGTGAAATAAAGAAGTAAACAGTCATTTGAAACGAGCTTTGAAATTGACCGTGAAAAAGAAGAAAAAAAAAGTTCTCGAGTACTTGAAAGAGACATAAACGAGAGACTCTAACGAAGGAGAGAAGAAAGTGAGAAAAAATTAAAAAAAAAGAAGAGACATTAGCTTGGACATCCAGTCGCCATCCTAAATCCCACGTTTTTCTCTTCTCCGAGAGCAACAGCAAACTTCTCTCTTTTTCTCGCGACGAACAAAACAAAACGATTTATATATACGAAAGTCCGTGAAAGAGACACGAGTGGTTTAATAATAACGCTGCAATAAAGCTTCGCGTTTGAGATTTTAGCCTGCTGTTGAGAGGTGAAATAACGATCGATTACGAATCTTTCAGTGAGCACAACGATTAAGTTTCGCGCGCTTCGAAGCCTTCGATATATTTTGCGAGCCTCGTGACTTTATAAATTCACGCAAGCTCGTCCTGGATTAGTGTTGTGTAATAGTAGTTTGATTGAGATTTGTAGGTCAAGTTTTGTGCTAATGACGGTAGATTCGAAAACTTCGAAGCAACAACGAAATAAATCGTATGATGCATTGAAAAATTACTTTGACGTAACGATACGAAAAAAAAAAATGCGTAGTCGTATCCGTAAGTGTAAATATCAACGGATGATAGTTGAAATTGGAGCTCTACAAAGTAGTTGAAAGTTAAGAGTTACTAACAACGTTTGGAGAAAGGTAGTTTTGATCAATGCTGTTTCGCCAGTGAGAAGAGTTTTAAGGACCAGCTCTGCAAAAGTCCGAAACTCGCGGAGAAGAGGGTAAACTTTAGAAGAACGAGTTCAGCGAGTTTCGCGCTTGAGATTATTCCTAATAAAAAAAAAAGAATTTTTTTCATTTCATTATTTCGAATGCACGTGCCTTCATCGAACTCGAGTATGTACTTTGAAAATCTATTGGATATCTCTTGTAAACGCGATACTATTCAAACGTTAATTTTATTACAAGGCAATCGTGTGTCACGTGCGATAATCGATGATGCTCGGATAATATCAATGAATCGTATTTTATTCCCCTAACAACGGTAATTAATTTTCCAAAAAAAAACCCATCCTCGTGTGTACCACAAAGGTAAAAAAGAAGTATACAGAATCACACGTGATATATAAATTCGCGGGTAAACGTGCGTGCCACGTCTCGTTGAATGGGATCCACACACACACGCGCGAGAAAATCAATTTTCGAAATGTCACTCTCTATCCCATGTTGCTATATACACACTCGCTTCCATTTCTCGTAGACGTTTTACTTTATCGCGTGTACTACGTTTTTTTTTTTTTTTTTCGTCGATTCGTTGTAGGAGGATCCTTTCACACGCGAGATATACTTCGGTATTTATTTATTTTTTTTTATCGAGCGTTAGCACGAAAGACGATCGAAGCTCTAGTACAATTATTTGCTCTTTGGTGTAGTGTATTCGACTTTAGCTTCTATTAAAATCGCAAGCAAAGTTTAACTTTGTGTGCATCTTTACTAATTAACTTTGATCGCGTAGAGTCTCTAAAACAATCTTCGCAAGCTTTCGAAAGTTCATACCTCCGACAGCAGTATCAAACACGTGAAGTATCTACCTCGTGAAAAAAAAATTTTTTTTTTTCATTTCCTTTTTTTTTTCGCATCGTTAATTGGCGAAACATCGCACGTGATACACGTAGCTCGGGTTAATTTACCGTTTGCTGATACGATTGCGAAGCTTTCGTACAAGGCAAGTGGACACACATGTGGGTGTGCATATAGTACGATGATTTATTTCACAGCAGATTGTAGCACAGTTATACACGTACTTCATCAAAAGCATCATGCAAATATTGATGTTTATGGTAATTTCACCGCTGTTGCTAATGCGCCAGAGCTTCAGACGTGTATTCGACGTAGTTTCGATTACAAGCTTTTGCCCGAAAATCCCTGCGATTAAAACGGATTTTCTCTCTGCGTATATATACTAAACATCGAACTGCGCTAATCACGCATTAATTAGTAAATTTCATTGGAAAACATCGTAGGTGCGTATGCAATGAATGCGATGGCACGCAAATTGGATATTGATAATTTGCCTAAACGAGCTTGCAAGCACGCGATTGAATTCCCACGATAGAATAATCCTATACACGACGTGGTGTTTTTCCCCTTCGTGGAATTCACATTATAACGCGCAGCGCGCGTGTAAGCTCAAGCTTTTCGATATTCAAATCATTACAAGCTCAACTCGGCGATGGGGCCTTTGATCTTCGATTTTTAATTTAGCATGACGCGTATTCGCGTAATAATTGTAACGATGTATACTCGACGCTCTCGAAGTATCCGATCCAAATACACCTCGAAAAGCTCATTAGTAAACCTCGCGAGTTCGACGATATAATCCAGCAGTATAGCAGCAGCAAAGTTTAACCTGCGCGTGTGACGTCTGTGCGTCATCGAATTACAAGCGACGACTATAACACGCCTCTGCGCGTTTCCGCAGAGAGGGAAACAACAACGAGAGAAAGAAAAAAAGAAGCTTATATACGTGATCGGCATACTTTATACGCCCTTTACGCGGACAATTATTTAAACTTGATGGGGCTTTGATTGCCGCGAGGGGTGTTATAACGAGATACATAACACCTACGTAATTGCAAAAAAATGACAAGTGTTTTTCTCTCACCCTCTCTCTCTCTCTCTCTCGCTTCGCGCGTGCAGATTGCGGACAGCTGATAGAATAGCCTATGTATAACGTGATTGATGTCGCGCGTTCGAGCGAGTTTATTAATTCGCAATTGTACGGGTAGGGGGAGGGGGTCGATTATATCAAGCAATTATTATCGACGTCGTCGTGGAATGGGAATTATAAAGTGTTCCCTTGTTGTCTATAGATGTACGTTTATATTATGTACTATATGCTTGACCTAGTGTTAGATCCGCAAGTGAGAGAGTACGATTATTGAATATTATTTGTGTCACACAATGCACCGCGGTATTGTTATTATCGTCAAGGTAGTTTGTTGTTGCTGTCGACTGACGTTCAAGCGACTCATCTATAGTTGGGTTTGAAAATCGAGTAGTATATAGTATTTATCACAAATTACTCCGTAAACAATTACGATGGAAAGCTGACTCGCAATGTATGTAACTGTATAACAACAACCTCGACGCAAGATTCGATCAACAGCTGTCTCAAGCTCGAGTAAACTAGAGAATCCGTTGGTGTGAACTTTTATTTTATTTTTTTTTTTTTTTTGCGCGCGATTGCATCGCGAAACTTGAGAATGAAAATACATGTAGTTCGAGTACAACATCTGTGTCAATCGTTAAATGTACGTTAAATTCGTTATATACGCGATACTATAACACATAAACTTTGTCAGGAATGTTCGACGCGACATTTACATACGCGATTAATATAGTTTACGAGCTAACGGTGTAATATGTACATAGGTATAATAGATTTGAACGCTGATGAGGAGAGCCACGTGTAACATTACTTACGCGATAATTGACGATTATTCGTTTAAGATAGTGGGATCTACCCTTTCAAGACAAACATCATTTTCAGTGATGAGTGTCAGCTACGGATCAGCCGTAGATATGTAATGGAATGCGGAATAAATAATAGCATCAACGACGAAATAGCCAAATTAGTCCGTCAAACGTCATGTATGTACGTGTGTGTAGTATGTGTGTGTAATACTCATGTAACGATGATATTATCGCAGTCAAAACGTTCATTAAATGCGTGTGCACGTCAAACTGTCATGTGCTGCTTTCCCTCCTCGGGTTGCGATGAATCAGTCGTGTTTTTGTCTCTTTTTTTTTTCTTATCGTAAATAACGATGATGGGTAATAATTTAGTTGGAATTAAATCTAATTAGGACTGTGTGTGGGGAGGGTTATTAGGTATTAATTATTTACTCGACTTGATGGATCGACGGATAAGATTTGGGGGTAAATTTCCAAGGGGGCGAGATTTGACATTCACCGGGAGTGAGATGCACTGGTGCTGAATTTTAATTTTGCGCTCAAATTGTTTACCGCGCGTCGTACTTTGATTTTTCAACGGACTTCCGAAAATAAAATCAGGATCAAACGTATCGCCCACGCGCGGCGGATGTGGAATGAGAAATTAGGAAGTCACCTTTGTATTCTAGGGTTACACTATAACATTCGATATATCTGGCAAACGGAAATAGATATTTCTAGCTAAAGCGGTTTAAATGATTAACTTCTCTTTTTTTTTGGAGGGGGAAACTATAAATAATATAATTTTCTTTCGGACAATCGGTAAATATTACAGATACGTATAAAGAAAACTGATGTTTCGAAAATATTTTGAAGCTCTTTTCGTACAATTCTTTTATGTCGATAATAAACCAGCTCGTATAGTACGATCAATCGCGATTGACTAATAACGCCAGATTCGCAATTCGTAAAAACTCCGAAGCTCGTAAAAAAAAACAAAAAAGTATTATATTGGCGCTCGTATAAGAGCGCAACAGCGTTCATAAAACGAAAAAAAAACCAGAAGAAATAAAGTAAATAAGTTAGTTATACAAAGTAGCCTACTGCAATCGATAAATTGGCCTGTCTATAATTGAATGAGTCAGTGACAGCGTGACTTGGTCTCTTTTACCCCTATTTATAATTCATCCTCAGAGTTCGTTTGAGCTAGAGAGAGAGAGAGAGAGAGAGAGAGAGAGAGAGAGAGAGAGAGAGAGAGAGAGAGAGAGAGAGAAAATCAGATTAACCGATTGGTCGAGCCACGAGAAGATTTCGCTCTTAATTCTTTCGAAATGAAAACCCGAGAGGTAATGAGAAAAAAAAAGTGTCGTAACAGCTCGCGCGGGAAGGAAATGAGCTGCATCACCTACTTATTTCTTTTAACGCTGTCCTTCCTCCCCAAAGGCGAGGTGAATGATGATTTGAAACGATAACTGAATGGTCTTAATCTGAGGGATTTTTCTTTTTCTCATTGAATAATTTTTTTAGCTTCTTGCTGAATGAAACGAGAGGAAAATTGTAAATATTTTTACCTACGAAGCTGAATTCAAACGAATATTTTATGCATTATGTGGTGTGTGGTTACGAGGTATAGGATATTCAGATGAAAAGCTTGGCCGGCCTTTCAGATTACCGTATATATGTAGGCTTAATCAACCCTGAGGTTACACGGTCCAAGTTCAAAGTTCCGGAATACTAATTAATATATGCTGCTGCAACACCTTACATTCTGTTTGTTTGTGATATATTTACGATTTGAAAACACGCGCAGTTGGGATCCATTTCATAGCATGCGTTATACACTTTTTCGTCATAGCATAATCATAAAAATACATTTACACCAAAAAAAAAAAAAAAAAAAACAAATTTTTAATTTAATTTTCTTTTCAAATTATAAGGTGGCTGCTCGGCATTCGGTCACTCGTGCTACGGTGGCCACGGCAAACGTTCGGATCCCGAGGCTGCAGAGATCGAGGTGTTGCCGAGAAACACCAAGGACGAGGGACCCATTGATTACGATATTGGACGCGCCAATGGCGAGAACGTTTTGCTCGTACCGTCACAGGGTTATAATCGACAGGATCAACGGCTTATCAATTCGCTGCATGAGCGACCCAATTTCAATGCTTGGTCTCTTCTCGTTAGGAAATTGGTGAGGAATATTCGGATGATACATCTTATTTGTCACATTTTCACGACGTAAACTTGTTAGTGTTAAATTCATTTTGTAAGAGTAGATTTGAGTTATTTCAAGATTTATAAAGCAAATTTCTTATCAAAATTATTTCTAACTAAAGATTTTCTTTTTCAGCTGGTACCGATGAATCGTCAATACAAGAATTATGGAGAAACCGAATAATCAAATCACATAATATTAAGAAAATCGTTACAAATGCTACACAAATATTTTAGACATGAATAATTTGACAAATTTCAAAACCGTATGATCATTGGCAGTTCTGATGATTCGAAAATTATAATTAAGCTCAAGATTGAAAAAAAAGTAAACAATATTTTTTGATGTGAGTGTTAATAGATATATTACATATATATATATTTTGAGCAATTTGAAAATTGTCAAGTGATTTCATTGGCCGTTAACGTTTGCAAATAATAAATCTGTACGATGTTGTCACCATTGATTATTGTACAATTTGGTTTTATTTCAACATATTTATGTTCCACAGATTGAAGATTTTACTGAATGTTAAATAAATGCTAGATGAAAAGACTCAATCCTAATCAAATGTATATGTACATAAGCTATAATGTACCTCCGAATAAATCATCGTTACCTATTAGAAATAATAAAAATGGATAAACGTTTTAATCAGCTTCATTGACTACATGCATTTCAGTTGATTGATCAAACAAATTTTAATCATTTCACGTGAAATATTGATTCTAATACAAATAAAGTTTTATAATGATTTAACAATTCAAGATAATTAAGTTATACTTGATTCAAATAAATATATTTTTTCCTCAGTGTAATAGAATACTGTTAATTTTTTACGAATAGCATTTAAATTTATGACTTAAAGAGTTTATTCACCTGTGCAAATCAATTAACTTATTCATTCGTGTGAAATAAAATTTGAGTCAAGTGAGAGTAATTTAATTTGCTTACAACTCTATCAAAATGAACAGCTAGAAATCAAAATATAAAATAGCGTATTTAGTATCATATTAATAAATAAATATTATTTGAAAAATGAATTGACTTATTAATTTTCCTATGGGGAAGGGTGGGTAAATATGCCACACATAAGTTCGTCATGTTACGCACATTGTAGAGTGTCATTTTATCTACAAAAACTACATTAATTTTTTTACTTCAATCATAAAAAAAATTATTTTGATAGCTACATGACAAGGGTATATCATATTATATCCATAGGGCACATACCATTTGCAACTTTGAAAATAAGTTCCTTTTTATTTTTATGTTATTTTTTGAGTGGTATATTGCTCACGCCTCGGAGGTGGCATTTTACCATTTTACCTACATGTACTATAAAAGTTTCTTTATGTCAATCGTAAAAAAAATTATTGTAATGCACCTTTTACACCAATATTGTATTAGATAGTGTACATACATAATTTGATACTTTTTCTCTTTTAATAAATAATTTTTTAAGTTACAAATAAATCGAAAAATAGATCGAAAAATAGTAAGAACGCGTTGGTTCAATATCATTTGAATATAAATGCGAAGTTTACGTTATGTAAGCAGATACTTTGTTTGAAAAAAAAACTACTATTTGAAAAATAAATATGTAGTGGCAAATTATTTCGGTCTACATCTACATTACTCTACCATATAAAAATTTCATGTATAATCTTTTCAAAATGTTACCTCTAAAAATTGAAAATCAATGTTACTGCTAGTGTATATGAGCTCAAGGAAGATTATGTTTTAAAAATTAGGAAAAACAATAATAATTTGTGTTGTGGAAAAAAGCTACCTATGCCAATCTTTATTCTATTTCAATTTCTCTGAAAAGATATATTAAATGTATAGTTATATTAAAATACCGAATATCCTAGGATGATAATGTTACCGACATCTAGTCGACGAGTAAGTGACGGTAAACTAGGGATCTCAAACGGCATACATTTCATCTGCAAATACCAACATTTACGAGGCCATTCAAATATTAAGTGTCTAAAATCTTAATTTTCATTAATTTTAGCTATAAAATGAGCAACAGAGAATAATGGTTGTGAAAAAATAAATTAACGTCACTTAGAAACAAGTATTTATTTATAATTTTTAACATTCTACAGACCTTTTTAGCAGCTACGAAAATAAAACTTAACCGAAATTAATAGTTAATGTAATACAATAAATAAATAATTAAAAATAATCACGTAATTGTATTATCTAAGAAATAAACAAACAGCAGTTCTAACTTTTGAATACATTAGTGTTTGATAACTACTACAGTTTTCAAAACGTAAGATACGCAACTAACGACTGTTTTAATTGCATCAGAGCGCACAGAGAAAAATCTGAATCTTTTCATAGTTGAAAACTTAATTTCACAAAGTTAATAGTAATATTAATATCTCGAAATTAATCACTTTCAAACTCATTAATTAAAAAAATATACACTCCTTCTCAGGCTTTTTCCCATAATTAGTGTCTACTTATTTCGAATCCTAAATATACAACGTGATAGAAAATAGAACATAAAAAATAAAAAATCCAATTTCTGATCAATAACAATATTTTTAAAATTATCAAAAATACAAAATTGCTGATATGTCGCCTATGGCATGCCAGATTGCTCAACGTTTAAACAATGAGTCTTATGCATTCTTTTCTTTTTTTTGGAACGAAGTTCCTTATCGCAGGTTATCGCTAGCCTCCCAGCGCCGCCACAAGCCAGACTTCGCTGCGTTGGCCTTCCCTCATTCCCTCGGTTGTAAACTATAGGCATCGCTCTGTCTCTCTCTCTCCCTCTTCGCGGCGTTCCCCTTCCTTCTCTCTCTCTCAGTCGCAGTGTAGGTATCGCTCTCTCTCTTTCTTTTCTCTCTTATTCTCCTCCTTTGAGATAAGAAATAAACTCGCGTTCAGAATATAATTTAAATGCGTTCTTAAAACTACTCCTTCATTTTGAATCGATTTCAAATGTTCACGAGACTCACAACAGATTCAATTAATTAACTAAATTTTATAAATAATATTAATCAAATATTATCGAAAGGAACTTCGTTCCCACCGCCTGTCCAACGACACGTTGCGTTTTTTTGGACTGAAACTCCTTTCTCGTCGCCTGTACGTATGCAACCAGCATACACGCCTCAGCTCGAGTTTTTCAGCTGGACTAAAATGCGAACGAGACCGAAAAGAAGATAAGATCCGGAGAGGGGAAAACGCGCACTTCAGGGGAAAGAGAGAGGGGATGAGCAGCGCGCCAACAAGCATATGCCAGCGGCTGCCTGCTCGTTCTCGCTCCCTTCCTACTCCCACCATTCTCTCGGCCTATACGTTATCGCTCAGTCCTTCTCTTTCCTCCCGCCACCGAACTAACCGAACGGCAGTAGCCTCTTTACATATAGAGCATTTTCAGTTCTGACGTCATCCAGACATTCGGTGTCCGTTTGCGCGCTAGAGAAATTAATTGTTATTTTAATAATAATGAATATAACAAGCATGAATG